>BQNB010008866.1:0-88554 GCA_026074375.1 Tanacetum coccineum
CATTATTGTGTTTAACCCAAGTTAATTATTGAGTACACGGTTGCTAAGCCCTTATCTTTGTAAATACAGTTTTGGGACGATTGAGATTTATGGTAGTATTTATTTCACAGAAGAATGGGGAAGAAAAGTTAAGTCAATACCCCATATGTTTGTCAAATGATCTCCATGTTATTTTGATCCACCTTAATACGGGTCATTAGTTAGATTGTAAATTTCGAGCAATTAAAAGCTCAAGTGTAGGGGTACGTATTATAAACCCCATATGCTGTATTATGTTATTAAAAAAATAGAAAAGAAAAAGAAAGAGATTGATGTAGACTTGTGTAGAGTTTGTATATCTTCATCCGAGTCTTGGCTTAGCAACCAAACCCGCGTGTATTCGCGTAAATAATTAGCTAACCCTTCCACTGCAAATTCACCCAAAGCCACCCAATTATATCCCATCCGTTTCCGTTTCCCTTATATGTTATCTTACACCTACACCCCACAACTCTTTAAAAGACCTCTTAGATAGTAATAAATAATGCTTGCACCTAGCGGTGGAGGTTTGATCCTTTACCAAGCCTATGGTAATTTATATGCTATGACAGGCAATTAGTGTTGATTTTCCGTTTCCCCCATATGTTATAATTCATTATACAACCGAGTGAAGGTTGTGTTGTAGAATATTTTTAAAGAGTAGGTAAAATGACCCCTCATATTGTATATATTTTCCGTGCTTTTAATTACGAGGTCTAGAAGGTTGTGTTGTAGAATATTTTTAAAGAGTTGGTAAAATGACCCCTCATATTGTTATTGTCTAGATAGAAAAGCTCATTTTCTTGAGGACAAGCAAATCCCAAGTGTAGGGTATTTGATGAAGTGTCATTTTATATACTTTTTCGGGGTCGTTTAACCCTCAAAATCGTGTGTTTATGCCCAAAATAGGTACTTAATAGTTCCTTTTCAGGTATTTCTCATTTGGAAGACATTAGGGAGATTTACACGTGACTTGGGCTCATTTGGAGAAGAAACGGACAAGATTACGGACCTACACCAACATCTCTTAAGAATTTCTACTTAGAGGCTGGAGACGGCGTCACAAAATACACGTGACGCCATCATAATTCCTACCATGACAGTGTCACAACATTCCACGACGGCGTCAGCTCGCAGGATCCAACCCAAGATCTAGAATATTCTACTCACAACGGCGTCACGATTAAAATGCGCCGCCGTCACAGCGATCTTCTATATATACAAATCCATTTTTAGGGTTTTAAGTGTGTAACTTTAGAGTAAAAGAAAGGGACGAACCCTAGTTCATTTAGCAGTGATAAAATCAAACATTTAATACTTTTTGGTGACAAAATACCCCCTATATTACCTGCAAATGTTTCACTAACACTCAAAAACGAGATATTTTCTATTATATTGTGGTTTCACGGTGAAATGCACGAAAAGGACAAGAAAACTAAGGGTAAATGACTTAAAAGTTGTAAATTCGAAGAATGTTACGGCGTTAACACACAAAATGTTTACACCGTAACATATATTAAGACAATTTCGAAGATCAAGGAAAAAACGTTGGGCGTAAACACCATATATGCTTACACGTAACTATATTTGGAAAGGAATCTTGTATAAGTTAGAGTTATGGTTTGTAACACCATATCTTGTTACGTCGTAACATGAATATCCACATATAGAATGATGTAACGTACTTTTTAACACATTATTTGAAGGTTACGGCGTAACACCATATCTTGTTACGCCGTAACAAATTATTTAAATATTGAATGTCGTGTATGATGGTTATGGCGTAACATATTTATAGTTACGTCCTAACAGGTTCGATACCTATAAATAGAGGCCTCATCCAAGGTATTCCGATATCACTTCCTCCATAGCCAATTGGAGAGGAACCAAAGGCTTCCAACCTTCGAAGAATTCCACCTGGAGTCTAAGGGAGATCACACTTTACTTACTTTTTGTATTTAATCGTTTAAATACGAATACTTTAAGAATTATGAGCTTTCATCTATGATTACTTCTATTTCTTACAGTGTTTTGTTACCATGACGCAGCTAAGAAACTTAAACGTGTGGCCTAGTTATGTAATTATTGTTTTTGATGTTTGTTTCATGTTATTTATATTATGTCTTCTTAGATATTCCTTGAATATCGTTGTAAACCCTGGGATTTGGTAGTAAGGGTGGTTTGGACCTAGCTTGCCCCATTATTAGATTATCTAGTCAATATGGGATCCAATGGGTACTAGGGAGGATCACTAACTCCTTACCTAATGTAGGAACTAACCAGTCACCGCACTTATCACTTAATATACTTAAAAAGCACAGGAACTCTTTCAGATAGGGTTAATAATCTTTACAAGTATTGATTTGTTTTGGGAATAGTTGGGTATAATCACTACAACCTAGATACCTACCTCCAGACAATTTGGGACTGATTTGGAATCACAGAGAGTATAGGATAGACTGCATATGCATATTCAAGTCTATCGAACTTAGAAACCACTAATGAAACCATAGTTTAACATTGCATAGGAATGCATTTTCATAACAATAGTAATGAAGTAACTAGGTTAACATGTTTTCTTTCTTGATATCTCCAACTCTTTTTATTTTTAGTATTTAATTTTATTGTTATTTTTAATTCCTTTCAATTCAAATCAAAAACCATTTTCTAAACGTGACAATTCAAATTAAAACTAATTACAACTTAGCTCTTGGGACGACCTCGGATTTACCATTCTATACTACCCATGATCGGGTTCTCTGCCCGTTAGTGCGTTGTTAGGTAGATCGAGTTTTATAAATTTAAAACTTGGTAAAAAATATATTTTAAAATAAAATATGTATCAAGTTTTTGGCGCCGCTGTAGGGGAGCTAAAAATTAGTAGTATTTTGACTTTTTGCAATTATGTCTTTTTTCACCTTGATCTATTCTCTAGGAAACATCATGGATGGGGTCGACATTGAAGATCTCACCATTGAGCAGTATATTGAACTTACATAAGAAAACCATGCACCTAGTGTAGGTATTAAGGTTGATGATATGACCATCGCAGAATTCCTAGAATATGAAGAAACAATAAAAACCCAGGATTTCGATAATTATCAACCACATTCGGTCAAATCCGATGTCCCTACCAGATATAGGGACCATTTAAGTCCCCGTCATAGAAGCACTGATCCACCATTATTGTAACATTTCATATTTTTAGGTCATTTACAACTTCATTTACTCCATTATTTATTTTTAGGCTTTTGTGCGTTTACTTTTAATTTTTATTGTTAAGTTAAATCGCGTAAACTAAAAATGAGCATTTAACGTAAACGGGCTTCAAACAATTAAATATTTACGTCAAGGCAGGCTGTTAGTGGATGATTTTAGGGCCTTATAACCCTGTTGTATTCTCTCAATTTCATGTTTTAATCAAGTAAGACTATCTTTAATCATTCAATATGTCTTGTGTGTGATTCTTATATGTTTTACTTTTCTTTTAACATGCTTGGCTAACCTTCTATTGTGTTTATTTATGATTGTAGGAAATTAGGATGTAGATCTTAGGGGTGTAGCTTCTTGTGAAGTTTTGTAAGTTTAGGTCTTAGAAAAACCAGATTTTGTCTGTATCATGTTGATATGTCTAGAAAACATGATTGTGTTGAAAGGATACCATACGGGTAAAATCTTCATTACTACCTTACCCATTTTTTGGTTGCTCCACTCTTAATATATTTCAAATGCATTTAATATACTCTTAGGGGCTTGTAATAGTCTTCATATCTCCTTTCTTTGTTGCATTGCTTAACGAATTTAAATAGACGGACGGGTTCATGTTTTGTTCAGACTTAGGAAATTAATTACATTGATTATCACAAGTGTACAAAGCAACAACATAGGAGATGCAATCTAGGGTGCTAATACAAGATTAAATAAACACGGTATTTTATTATATTGTTATCACTAAGTAGGCTAGTTTAATATTTAGTTTAATAGCTAAAAACCAAAACCACCTGTTCCCCTTATATGGATTTCACCTACTATCATAAATATTAATAAACTATAAAAGATTCTTCTCTCACCCCTTAGAATTTTGTTAGGACCGTGATCAAGCCTTCCCACCACTATTCCCTGAGAACGATAACAACCCCCCGGAGTCTTGCCTCAGGGTGTTGTAAAACTTCTTGTAGAAGTCCCTTACGAAAACCGCAACAACTTCCTCGTTGAGAGGACATTCTTTATCAAGGTGAGCTCCTTCACAGATTTGACATCCAACTTGGATTGTATGAACATTTTCTTTTAGCTTCTGCATATCGTGTCCCAAGTTATCCAGATTACTTATAACTGCAGCAAGTCCATTAGTATTACAATTACTACTAATGTTCCTGCTTGATGTCCCATCGTGCCACATTTGAGAGTGATCAGCCATAGTTTAAATTACCGTTAAAACTTGAGTAGTGTCACCTAGGAATTGGTCCCTGCAAATCAAACAATTGACTGTTCATAATGCTCAAACCTTTATAAAAGATGTTTACCTACCTTTGGATAATGGCCTTTTTAAGGAGGTCCCAAGTGTTGACAGCTCCTGGAGTGTGTCTGTCCACCCATCTTTTAGCGGATCCAGTAAGAGTGAACGGGAATACACGTACTAGTACTGCGTCTTTTGATACTCCGAGAATATTAAATAAACTTACTATGTTGAGGACTCGATCAATATGATCGTGGGCATCCTCATTCTTATTTCCGAAAAAGGTATCTTCCCTCAATTCTCGCATGAATTGACTCTTGATCTCAAAGTTGACATTGCCCCCAAATTCTGGTTTAACCATGCCCAGTGCATGGTTTTCTCGTGATAATGCTAAGTATTGTTCCATGGTGAGAGTATTGATTTCTACTCCCGCCATAGTTCCTGAAAAATTTAGAAGTCAGAGAGAAAATGGAAATAATTACAAGAAATCAAACTAATACTAATTTTCAGCTCCCCGGCAGTGGCACCAAAAACTTGATGCATATTTTATTTTAAAATATAATTTATTCAAGTTTTAAATTTATAAAACTCGATTCACTTGACCAATGTGCTAAGGGCAAGAAACCATCTTGTTGTAGTGTAGAAGATGGTATATCCGGGTGTCCCAAGAGCTAAGTATTATTAGTTTTAATTTGAAAGTATCACATTTTGAAAATGGTTTTAAGATTGATTGTACGATTAACGAGAAAGTAAATATGCGAAAAGTAAAAGTAGTAGAAGATATTAGGGAGAGAAGCATGCTAGCCTAGCCATTTTGTTACTACCATTGTAGCTACGTTTTCCTGTGTAATGTTAAACCATGGTTTCATTAGTGGTTTCTAAATTCAACAAACCTGAATATATATATTTAGTCTGTATTATAATCCCTGCGATCCTGAATTCCCCTGAAGGTCACGACAGTAGGGCAACAGGTCATAGTAATTAATCCCAACTATCCCAAGAACTAGTCTAATAACCTATACAGATTATTAACCCTCTCTGAATGAGTTCCTATGCTTTTTAAGTATATTAAGTGATAGAGGTTGTAACCTGGTCAGTTCTTACACTAGGTATAGGGTTTCATACCACCTAGTACCTTGTTAATAAACTGGTTTAACTGGTAATCTAATACAGGATTAACATGATCTAAACACCTGTAATAATACCAATACCCAGGGGTACACACATAGTCAAGAAATATCTAACGAAACACATATATCTAATAGTAAACAAACATTTAACGATAGTAAAGTCATGACTCGGCCACACTTAAAAGTGCATTAGCCGCTTTTATAGCAACAAAAGTAAGAATAAGGTGATTCTCCCTTTACTTCTTGTGGAATTCATCTAGCTTATGAAGCCTTGGTCGACCCTTGGAACTGCTAGAGAATGGGTTTGATGTCAAATTGTCTGATGCGGCCTCTATTTATATATTTCTAATACATTTATGGTGTAACTGTTGGGGTTTTTGCCATATAATGCTGAGCTTACTTTCCCTGTTACATGCTTAAAAGGACTGTGACGCCATAATCAAGTTTCATGTTACGCCGTAATGTGTCTGGATGGACTAAGCCTTCAATAATAATTAATGTTACGACGACCTTGAGTGTGTTATCGTCGTATTGTATGTAAATGACTTGTCTTGCTCATGAATAGGTTTACGGTGTAACACTTATCATAGGGGTTAGCCATCGTCTCGTAAGAATCCATATTTATCTTTCATGTTACTAGTCCATTTCAGTGTTTCTTATCACATATTTTGCATTTTACTGAAAACAAAGAATTAATAGTATATGTATTGTATTCAAGTATATATATAAGATAATTGCAAGTTTTTTGTGGGGTAATTGACAATAAATAAGTATCAAAATAATTTATATGTTATCTGGTATGGTGTCATATGGGCTCTAGGTGTAGACTATGCCGTTCCTTGGACAGAAACACTACTGGTTGTGGTTGATCATTGGAATGAATTACATTTACAAACATGTCTCATCTCCTGATAGTCATCGGTGGCTCAGATCTCTTTAGTTAAGAATGATCCGAAATCAGGCATCCCTCAAACTATCACATTCCTTGTGGTTTAAACACTCACCAATGGAAGATCATCTTTATATCCTCTTAAAGTCTCAGAGGAATGGTGGGAAATTTCTTCATATGTCTGAAATATTAAGTTTGTGAAACAAGGGTACTGGCTGACATCCTTCTTCTGAGATACACAATTCATGAAATCCCACTAGAGAAGAGTAGCATAATAAACATTTGTTCGATTGACCATGACATGAAAAAGTTGCTTAATGTTGATTTTTGTCTGATCATGTCCTGATGTTCTAGTGGTGAAGCAGCGGTTGAACACCTTCAACATTGTTTGCCATGGTTGAGTAAGAAACTTCATGTAGAAGGCATTTACTTTGTCAACAACACCTTGATAGCCAACTGTGTGCATGAAGGATTCAATAATCTCAATGTTAACTGGTGCAACAAATGGATTGTCTAGAGTTTCCACTTGTAGTTGAAGGGGTATCAAGAACATGTCAATAGTGTACTCATTATTTCTGTGTGTCCAGCTTGAATCTGATTAGTTTTCCTTGGTGTCATGCCTTGCTAACTATGTTCGTGAATTGCTGTAGATACACGGCTAGAAACACTGTCAGTAGGTTAGTAGAGCTTAACTCATCGGATGATCAAGTAAGATTTGTCACATATCGTGCATTTCTGGTGAGCATGGGATACTTTGATGCATAGCTTATATTTGTTACATCTCCTATGCCTTGAAATTTAGAACAAGTTGTAGCATGCTAGAAAGGATTTGTTGAGCCATGTGGATTACTGTATGTTGAGGAAGTGTTAGTGAAATGAGATAAAGGTTCTGTATTACACATTTATATAATATTTTTGTCTCTTTCCACTCGGTCTGTTTTTATATGCTCTAGCAATTCTTTTGAGCATATTTTGATCATTTTCTTTCTCATGTGTCAATTAGTACTTTTTCGGGCACATGCCATACGCTTTATTCTTCTTTTTCTTTTGATCGTATTTTTGTATGCTCTGACATTTCTTTTTCGAGTATACTTAGATTTGCTTTTTCGCGTATGGATTTTATCTCTCTTTCTATTTTGAATTTCCTCACCAAAAAGAATTTGTGAAAAGATACTCTTTCAAGAATGATGAGGTGTCATTTTATACACTTTTTCAAGGTCGTTTAACCCCCTAAATCGTGCATTTCTAAATTGTGTGTTTATGCCCAAAATAGGCACTTAATCGTTCTTTTTCAGGTATTTTGCATTTGGAAGAAATACACATGACTTGGGCTCATTTGGAGAAGAAACGAACAAGACTATGAACCTACACCAACATCTCTCAAGAATTTCTACTCAGAAGCAGGAGACGGCGTCACAGATTACACGTGAGGCCGTTACAACCCATCTCAAGACGGCATCACAAGATCTCCAGACGGCGTCAGAGTGTACGACCCAACCCATTATCTAGAATATTCTATTCATGATGGCGTCACGATTAACTCGCGACGCCGTCACAGCGATTTTCCTATATATACAAATTCGTTTTTAGGGTTTTAAGTGTGTAACTTTAGAGTAAAAGAAAGGGACGAACCCTAGTTCGTTTAGCAGCTGTTAAGGACGATTTTAGGGCCTCAAAACCCTATTATACTTCCTTCAATTCATGTTTTAATCAAGTAAGATTATCTTAATCATTCAATAGTCTTGTTTGGTGATTCTTATCTGCTCTTACTTATCTTTAAACATGCTTGGCAAACCTCTATTGTGTTTATTTAATGATTAATAGGAAACCTAGATGTAAGAGTCTTCTGAGTTCTTATTGTGAAGAATATGCAGTTCTAGGTTTTAGAAAACCAGCTTTTGTCTGTATCGCTGTTGATATGTCTAAGAAAACATGATTGTGTATAAAGGATACCATCGGGTAACAGTTTTTATACTACCTTGCCCCTTATATAGTTTATCCACTCTTAATATATTTCAAATGCATTTAATATACTCTTAGGGGCCTTGTAATAGTCTTCATACTACCTTACTTGTGCGTTGCCTTAACAGAATATTAAATAGATGGCGGGTTCATGTAATTTGTTCATGACTTAGGAAATAATTACATAGATCATCAGAAGTGTGTCAATGCAACAACACTAGGAGAAGGAATCTAGGGAGTAATAAATGATTAAATAAACATAATCTTTTATTATATTGTTATCACCATTAGCTTAGTTAATATTTAGTTTAATAGCTAAAACAAACCACCTCTCCAATATATGATTTTACTTGCTTTCATAAAATATAAAAACACAAAAAGAATCTTCCCTTAACCCTTAGAATTCTGTTAGACCGTGATCAAGCCTTCCCAACCTATTCCGCTAGAGAACGTTTATAACCCCCAAGTCTTACCTATACTACTACTATAACGGTTAGGTACTCTGCCAAGGGAGGTATAAAACTTTGTGTAGAATTCTTACGACGACCGCATCTAGTTTTTGGTGTTGCTGCTGGGGAATAGTTAGGTATTGATCATAGTTTAACTTAGTTCTACTTGATTAAATCCTTTCAAGTAAGATTTAATTCCCGCATATTAGCTTTCTCGTAGTCTATCTGTTCTTTGTGATATCTCTTTCATAACCCATTCTCGTCAACCATCATGGGAGATGAGATTCCTATCCGCACTCTTGGAGACTAGTCCAAACCTAGCCACGAGGGCTACAAGAATACCATTGAGCTCCCCGTAGGGAACAACGTGGTACCTCTTCGATCTGACACTATTCGGTTGGTGCAAAATAGATGCCCATTCCACGAACTTCGGTCCGAGGATCCAAACCAACACCTCAAGTATTTACTTAAACTTATGGACTCACTTGACCTTGACAGTAAAAATAAGGAAAGAACGCGCTTGCGTTTATTTCAATTTTCCCTTCGCGATCAAGTTAGCAATTAGCTTGAACGCCTTCCAGCAGGATCCATCACCACATGGGAAGATCTTACTACCCGATTCCTTGCTTAATTCTTTCCATCAGGAAGGACCACAAATCTCCGCAATGATATCCTGATGTTCTAACAACATCATGGAGAATCTCTATCCGAAGCATGGACTCGTTTCAAGGACTTACTCCAAAAATTCCCTCATCATGGCATCGATCGTTGGGTTCAAATCTAAATTTTTTATGATCAGGTCTCCTTTCATCTCAAGTGCAAGATTGACCTTGCCGCTGGCGGAAAACTCCATAATAAGAATGCCCACGAATCTTGGGAAATCATTGAGAACCTCTCCCTCTACGACCATGAGGGCTGGAATGAAACGAAAAAATTCGTCAAGTCCGTCAAGGCCATTTATACGCCTCAAGGCATCTCAAAACACCTAAATGAAGACTTCTTGAGCTTGAAGACCAGATTAACTTCTTACAAAATGGATCGCGACCAACCCTTAGGAGCTTAGCACACATCCCTCATGCTTATGTTAATGCAGTCCATTCAAAACCTCGCCCGCAAAACCATAACGAGCCATCTAAGCTTACTTTCTGTGAACGTATAGGTCCAAGCCCTTAACCCCAAGCATTAGGAACTACTTTTGAGGCTCAAATAAGGGACTACATGGCAGCACACTTCGAAAGAATGGAAAGATTTGAGAACGCCATTTTAAGCAACGCGGGGAGATCAATGGCAGAATGACTAAAATGTTCAGACTTCTCAAGGAACTCACGACCAGCAGAGCCCCTAAAAAAGTATTGATAAGGGAAGAAGCCAAATTCCCCGTCACCAAAAATGTAAACTCTAGCTCTCTAGCAAGAAGGGGGAAGAAAGGAATGACAAGACGGATGAGACACTGAAAAGCCTATCGTAACAGAAACGGAAATACCAGTGATGAAAGATGAAAAGAGTAATGAAACTAAAAATAAACTGATAAAAAGGCTGAAAGGAAAGAAGTGGAAGAAGTACTCAGTTCTCCGCCTGTAGAATATTATCTGAAGCATAGGATTAATGAAAAACTAATCGAGTGACTAGTCGATAATAATAGGTTCAATGACTCTCTGTCTAGGGACCGGGTTGGGAAGGTAAAAGGAAAGACATATAATGTGTCACCTCGGGGGCCTATTTATGAAGCAATCCTCAAGAAAAAGATAACAAAGAAGGAGGACATCGGAGGGAATTTCGCAATACCTTGCAGCATAGGGGGCCTTAAGTACGTGAACGCCCTTGTCGATTAAGGGTCTGATGTGAACGTTATGCCATACTCCACTTACATGAAACTTACTGACGAAAGGCCTGCTGAGACAGACATTAGACTCTTACTAGCTAGCCACTCGTACATTTACCCTTTAGGAATTGTTGAGGACATATTAGTTGAGGTCGCTGAACATGTATATCTCGTAGATTTTGTGATTTTGGATATCAAAGAAAACGAAAAGTGGCCTTTCATCTTAGGAACACCATTCCTGACAACGGCCAAGGCCATAATTAAGTTTGATAAGGGCACCATAACTCTAAGATCAGGAAAGAGTAAGGCAAGTTTCCATAGGATACCCGCTCCCTCCTGTATCACTGACAAAGGAGTCAAGAATGACATAGAGCCCATAGCCCCCACTATGACTGTGAATAGGCTAGTCCTAGAATGGGAAGAAAAGATAAAGCTTCACTCGGAAAGGGAGATGAAGTTCAACCAATGGAGGAGCAAAAGTTTTAAAGGCAAGCATCATACTCTTATTGAAACCAAGGAAGAAATGGATGATGAAGGAGAAGTCAGGTAAGAACGTGTTCGAGTCTAGCTACAAGATTTGTAAATAAAGAAAAGTGTTTTTTAGGAGGCAACCCAATGTTTACTTTTCCAGCACATTAGGAGTGTCTTGTGTTTTATTCTTTTCACTTTATTCTATCATGTTTGAACCTTATCTTGTAATCATGCTTTGTATTATTCTTAACTTCGTCTTATTCTCAATCAAAGGTATTTTGCAACAATAAGTGTAGGGGAATTTATCTGGTTTTTAGAACCAAGTTCAAACATGTTAAATTAATTGTTTAGATCAATTCGCGTCAATTTCGAGTCATATGAGTAAATTGTCAATTCTCAGGTTTTATGCAACAATTTGTACAGAAACTAACTTATAGAATCTAGTGCAGGAAATTTTTCATCAAAAACAAAATTTTTGTTTTCAAAGAACGTGGACACGGCATCACGATTTACACGCGACGCCGTCACCACGACACCTATGACGACGTCAGGATTTTCCTGACAGTGTCAAATGCCCAGGTCCAGAAAACTTAAATTTTAAATTATTGTTTTATTAAATTGAATTATGTAAAATAAAACATGCATAACATTTGAGAAAATGTAACTCTTCATGTTATAAACCTACAAAACCAGACGAGTATGAAAAATATATACGTCAATCCTATCTTTACGCGACATAAATCTAATCACACCCTAATTTCATAATTGTATATTACTAAAAATTGCAAATTATATGTTGGTAAAGTTTTTTCATATGATCATATGATTACAGGTTATATTTGATGAGAAGAAGCTTGGAATTCTTAGTAAGGTTTTCCATTTGATGATTTCATGGATGACGATTTAACCATATCACATGTCTTTCATCTTCCATTCTTGAGCACACCCAGTGGGAAGATAGTTTTCTTTTCCTTATTTTTTTTTCCCCTTTATTAGTTTATTTTCACGAGTACCTTTATAGAACAAAAGGGACACTGTTCAACATAAGATGTAGGGGAAACAACCCTTTAAGAAATAGGCGTATCATTTGTCCATTTGCATTGTCCTTGAAATGATGGTGTAATGATATAGAAACATAGCATAAAAGGTAGTTTTTAGTACACAAATTTAAAATTTTTTAGGAACACATACCGAGCGAAACCCAAGTATTAATTATCGTCTCATGGATATGAAAAATATAATACTAGCACAATAACCCTCGGAATACTAAGACCCAGTAAAATGTGATAAACCCCAAAAGAACTTATATTGAATTACCGGGAAACTCTTATTTTGAAGCCCAAGATAGATTATAACTCTTACGCTACATGCGTAAAGGAGTGAGCAGCCATCTGAGTACCCTACAGACCTAATTTCCTTATGAGAACATTGTGATCTTCTGACCCGCCTTTATTCTAGAGCATCATGTAGATCGTTATTAAATAATTATGATGTACCCGGTAGTAATAATAAATTCTAGAACTAGTTTTTTAGTGATGCATCTGAACCGCAAATTAAGATATTAGGAAATTTTTTGATAATAGTGCACTAGGATTAACCCTGATCTAAACCAGTAAATGTTATGATGGTCACACCGATCAAAAAAATTAATCCCACACCCTTAAGCTATGCACTCATTTTGTAGTACGAGTATACCCCTCAACAACCTTACTAATGCCATCCTTTTTCAAGGTTCTCGGTCGGTTGTAATTTTCAGGGTTTAAGCCAGACTATTAAAGAAGAACATTATTCACCCTTGACACCAATCGTAACACCCCAAATCGTGCCCCCTTGGTCCACCTTGTTAATGTACTCTATATTAAGAAAATTAAATATGTTTTAAAGTAAGATGGACAATACCCGCCCACTTAAACCTAACAAATCGACCTTTCCACCCGAATGCAACCCTCGACCTAACACACAATACCCACCATTAAAATGGCATTCAATTTCAACCAGTTACGACAAAACATAATAATCTGCCTGCCACCGTTCCGCCCCTAAAAGACCCACCTCCCCCCTAACAATATATATAGCAGGAACACCAAGAACATTAGAAAGCAGCGGTCGACAAACGGTATCAACGAAAATTCAAGACCCAACACTCTTCCTAAGACCACGGCAAACTAGTATCGTGTTAACTAAAACCAACACCCTCGAATTATTAAATCACTCATACAATCATAACAACCCCCCACGCCCCACCCCCCTGCCCTCGCAATCATACCATAAATACTCTGAAAGTACCTCGTTCTACACCTCTTCAAATTGCAACAGCCCCCCCAACCCATCTATTAAAACTGAACAACAAAGCTACACACACATCCACACAGCAAAAACACCCACTAGTCCACCCAAATGTAACTACAACCGTTTACTTGTTATCCGATTATAGTGTTAACTACCACCTACACCGTCATCCACCACCCGTTTAAAAAGGACCCTATAATGATAGTAATGGAAAAATGCTTAACCACCTAGGCGATGGGAGGTATGATCTATTACCAATCCATATGGTGACATTTTATATGGGCTATGACATTATGTAGAGGTTAGATATTTTATTTTCCCCTTTTTGTTATAATTATTATACACCCTAATGAAAGAGAGAGAATCCCAAACACTTATTGTTAGGAGCTAGTATATACTGAAACGTGTATGTTAATTACGAGGTACAAAAAGGTTGTTTTTGTAAAATACATTTTAAAGAGTAGGGTAAAATGTACCCCTCAATATTGATTATTTGGTTCTATATAGAAAAAGCCCATTTGCTTGAGGATAAAGCAAATCCTAAGTGTAGGGTTATTTTGATGATGTGTCATTTTATACAATTTTTCTCAAGGGCCGTATAACAGCCCCTATATCGAGTGTGATTGTATTTATGACCCAAAAATAGGTACTTTAATTGTTCCTATTTAGGATTATTGCATTTGAAGGGCATATATGGAAGAAATACCACCGGTGACGTATGGCTCATAGGGTAAAGAAACAGAAAGACTACGGACCTATCACCTACATTGCTCCAATAAATTATTCCTCGAGAAGCATGAGAGACGCATTCACATATAACACTGACTCCGTCACATACAAATTTATCCTAATGTACGACGTCACAAGATCCTAAGACGTGCGTCCGATTGATACGACCCAGCACATTATCTAATAATATTCGATACAAGACAGGCGTCACATTAAAAAATGCGACGCCGTGCAGGTGGGGGCGAATGTTTCCATATAAACAAACCCGAAATTAGGGTTTTAAGGGTGTAACTTTAGAGTACCAGAAAGGTTAGAACCCTATTTTTATCTATCAACTGTTAGGGACGATTTTAGGTCCCACCAAACCTATTGAACTTCCTTAAATTCATGTTTAATTAAGTAAGAACTATCTTAATCATTCAATATATCTAGGTTGTGTGCTACTATCTGTTTCTTTGGGCTATATCTTATAACAATCTTTAGGCTAAACATTTCTATTGTGATTTTTATGATTGTAATGAACCCAGCATGATAGACGTATGGTGTTGCTTCTTGTGATCAATATCATGTTAGTGATCTTAGAAAAACCAAGCCATCTTTTTTGTTCTGTATCGCTGTTGATCTGTATCTAGAGGAAAACAAAATTAATCAAAATAAGGATACCACTCGGGATAACAGTCCACATAGCTACCGCTAATTTCCCCTTATATAGGTTGATCCACTCTTTATATATTTCAAATGCATTCAATATACTCTTAGTGGCGTTGAACAAGTCTTACATACGTGCCATACTTGTGCGTTGCCTATAGCAGAAATATAAAATAAGCGGGCAGGGTTTCGTGTAATTCGTGTCATTAGTGACATAGGAAATAATAACATAGGATCGATCACAAGTGTGACAAAGCGAGCCACAACACTAGGAGCAAGCAATTCTAGGAGTAATAAACAATGAATTAAAATAAACAAAATCCTATTATTATAATGAATCGACCATAGCTTATTTAAATTTTAGTTTAATAGCTAAAACCAACACCGCTTTAAATAAATAATTTAAACTTACAAACCACCCCACACCCCTTGACCAGTGCCAGGAGCATCCCACCGGCCAACCATTTCACACATAATATGAAAAGGATACTTGTCTTCAAACAAACTCTTGATTATAGTAGAACTAGACCAAAAGATACAGTAGTACACAAAAATAAGTCACATTTCCGTGTGAAGATGAGTCCATAGAACGTGAAGGCTGACCCGTAGCACATTCAAACAACTGTGACACCTCAGTCATAAAGTCAAATGAAGAACACAATATCAATAGAACACGTACCATCGGGCATAATTATTTGAAGCACACCGTACCAAAACAAAAATTGAGAAAAGTATAGTATGGTAATTTAATGGCTTTACCCCTTTTATATATTTTATTTAAAGTAACTAAAATTATATATAAAAGCGGTGGTTGGTTGTTAGCAATTAAACTATAAATTAACTAATGCAAAATGTGAAAACAATATAAAAAAGATTATGTTATTTACTCAAGTATTACTCCCTAGATTTCGTTACACCTAGTGTTTGTGCTTGTGTCACACTATGTGATGAGTCAATTAATTATTTCCTAATTCAGACGAATTACACGCACCCGGCCGTCTATGTTAATATATCTGGTAAGGCAACGCACAAGTAAGGCAGTATGTGAAGACTATTACCAGCCCCTAAGAGTATAATAAATGCATTTGCAAATAATAAATGAGTGATCAACCATATAAGGGGCAAGGTAGTATGAAGACTGTTACCCGATGGTATCCTTTTTTATGATAATTATGCTTTTCTATGACATATCATCACGATACAGACAAAAGCTGGTTTTCTAGAGACCTTAACATGCATATTGATCACAAGAAGCAACACCACTAAGATCAACATGCTAGTTTCATACAATCATAAAAAACACAATATAAAGTTTTAGCCCAATCATGTTAAGAAAAAAGCAAAGAACAGATAATAATTCACACAACAATATATATTGAATGATTAAGTATAGAACTTACTAAATTTAAACATGAATTTAAAGGAAGTGTACAATAGGGTTTTTGCAGGCCCCTAAAAAATCGTCCCTAAAAGCTGCTAAAAAAACTAGGGTTCGTCCTTCTTTTATCTCTAAAGTTACACCCTTAAAACCCTAATATTCGGGTTTGTATATAAAGGTAAAATCGCTTCGACGGCGTCGCATTTAAATCGTGACAGCCGTCTTGATAAGAATCTTATAAGATAGATGTCTGGGGTCGTACAATCAGACACCGTACTTGAGATCTTGTGACAGTCGTCTTAGAAATTGTGTATGACGGCGACAGTGTAATAAGTGAAGCCGATACTCCAGTTCCATGAGGAAAATTTCTTGAGCAATGATTGTGTAGGTCCGTATCAATATCTGTTTTCTTCTCCAAATGATCCAAGTCACGTGTATTCTTGAGCCATGTTGGTGTAGGTCCGTAGTCTTGTCCGTTTCTTCTCCGAACGAGCCCAAGTCACGTGTATTTCATCCAAATGTCTTCCAAATGCAAAATAACTGAAAAGGAACGATTAAGTACCTATTTGGGCATAAACACACGATTTAGGGGGTTAAACGACCCTGAAAAAGTGTATAAAATGACACCTCATCAAATACGTAGACAATAACAATATGAGGGGTCATTTTACCTACTCTTTAAAAGTATTTTACAACACAACCTTCTAGACCTCGTAATTAAAAGCACAGAAAGTATATACTAGCACCTCACATAAGTGTTTGGGATTCTCTCTTTCTCTCGGATGTATAATAAATTATAACATAAGAGGGAAACGGAAAATCAACACTCATTACATGTCATAGCATATAAATTACCATAGGCTTCGTAAAGGATCAAACCTCCACCACTAGGTGCAAGCATTATTCATTACTATCTAAGAGGTCTTTTAAAGGGTTGTGGGGTGTAGGTGTAAGATAACATATAATGGAAACGGAAACGGATAGGATACATTTGGGTGGCTTTGGGTGAATTTAGAGTGGAAGGGTTAGCTAATAATTTACATGAATACACGCTGGTTTGGTTGCTAAGCCAAGACTCGGACGAAGATATACAAACTCTACACAACTCTACATCAATCTCTTTCTTTTTCTTTTCTCATTTTTTGAATAACATAATACATCACATAGGGTTTATAATATGTACCCCTACACTTGAGCTTTTATATGCTCGATATTTACAATCTAACTAATGACCCGAATTGAGGTGGATCAAAATAACATGGAGATCATCTAACAAATATATGGGGGTATGGACTTAACTTTTCTTCCCTATTCTTCCGCAAAATAAATACTACCATGAATCCCAATCATCCCAAAATAGTATTTACAAGGATAAGGACTTAGCAACCATGTACTCAATAATTAACTTGGATTAAAACACAATAATGTACTAAAAGCGAGTACATACAAGGTGGGTTAAGGTGATTTGGGTGTAACAATTGGTTTAAGGGTTAACAATGCTCTTCATTAATGATCTGGAATCCACCAGAAAATTATGAAAACCGTGAAAAAGGATAGGCTCGGAGGGTTGTACTAGGGGCATCCTATACTAATAATGAGTGTGTGGCAAGGGTGTGGGATAGTTATATGATCGGTGTGACCATCATAACAATTACAGGTTTTAAAAGGGTTAATCCTAATGCCTCTTATCAAGCAAATCCTGATACACTCATATAATTTAATACCGATCTCAATGCTCCAGAAAAGGCTACCGGTACACTCATATAGTTTAATATCGATCTCAATGCTCATGAAAAAAGCGACGAAGACACACGTAACACATCCGTAACGACGGATTAGACACATGATGCTCACTCTTAACTCGAGAAAAGCTATAGGTATAAACTATCTTTGGGCATCAATAATAGATTCCTGGAATTCCTATAGATCATAGGTGAACCTCAATTTTTGGGATGGAATTTTTGAGGTTATTGTGCTAGTCATATAAATTCCTATCCATGAGACGCATATTAACTCTTGGTTTTCGCTCGGTATGTTTCATAAAAAAATTTAGATTTGGCGTAAAAATGCCTTTTATCGCTAGTTTGATATATTACCCATCATTTTAAGACAAAGCAAATGGGCAATAAAAGAATAGTTCTATTGCTATTTTCCACCCTACACGTATGGTTGACATTGTACCCCAATGTTCTATAGAAGTACCCGTTAAAACAAATATAAGAAAAGAAAACCTGGATAATAAACTAGTATCCCCTGTTTGCTTAATAATGGGAGATATACATGCGTTAATTGTTAAATCGTCCTCCAAGAATCATCCAATGAAACTTCCGAGAATTCAAGCTTCTTCTGTTAAATATAACTTGTAATCAAAAGACAGTGACAACTCACCAAGAATAAAATGTGCGATAAACAAATATACAATGTGAATTTAGGGTTTGACTCGATAAAGCAGTAAGGATAGGATGAGAGAATTGTTAAACTCATTAGGTTTTGCAGGTTTATAGCAGAAGAATACATGTATTAAATGTTATGCAAGTTTTATTTTCAAAATAATTAAAAACTTTAAGTTTTCTGGGCCTGGGCATTTGACGCCGTCAGGAAAATCCTGACGCCGTCACATGTGTCGTGGTGACGGCGTCGCGTGTAAATCGTGACGCCATCTCCACGTTCTGTGAAAACGAAATATTTGTTTTTGATGAAAAATTTCTTGCACTTGATTCCATAAGTTAGTTTTTGGCTGCATAAAACCTGAGATTTAACAATTCAATTCTTATGACGCCGATTTAATCATAAACCAATTTTTTTATCATGCTTAACACTTGGTTCTAAAACCAGATAAATTCCCCTAAACTTATTGCTTTTTTAAAATACCATTGATTGAAATTAAGACGAGTAAAGACAAACAAAGCATGACTAGCAATATAGTTCATACATGATAAAACAATACTATAAAGAATTAATACACTCATGACACTCTAATTTGCGGGGAAAAGTAAATTGGGTTGCTCCCAAGAAGTGCTACAAGTCTTGTAGCTAGACTCGAAGTCACACGTCCTTACGTGACTTCTCTTTTTGTCTCTTGGCCTCTCTTTCCAATTTCATTAGGTGTCGAATTTCATTGCTTATACTTTCGTCTTCCCTGTATTCGGGTCCTAAGGTCAGACTATTTGAGTAATAGGTTTTCCCATGGTCATCGTTACTCTCAAGGACGGAGGATTGGTATTGAATGGTTTTTTGTTTTAACGTCTATCATTTATTGAGGCTATACAAATGTGATTTTATCGTCATCTTTTCAAAAGTAACCGTTCCCTTTTTTGATCATAAAAAAGACTGGTATTCTTGCAAAATGGTTTCTAACGAACTTACTTCTCCAGTGGTGTTTTATAATACTTGTGGTCCTCCTAAATCATGAAATTACATTAGTATGTGAAATTTCCTATGAAAACTTTTAAACCCTTGGACACTTCCTAAACTTGTTTTTATTACTATGGATGGGGTAGATTTTGTCTTGAAATCTAGCCCTTTATTCTGATCTTATTGTAATGTTGCTTAGAACATAACATTATTGGTGATTCTATAATCATTGTAGCTTGTTCTTTATTAAGTGAACTAATCTTGCAAGAGATATTAATGTTGTTTAAATTTCGGTTCTTATCTTTGCCTTTTACCAGGTGGTTTACGGGTATTTTCAAAAGCCACTCGTGATATTTATTTCTCAAGGTGGGGAAGGTATAATAGTATTACCAAGTTCGATCGCCGCTTAATGAGTCAATGATCCTACTATCCCCTAGCCATGACTCAATTTCTTCCTTTTTCATAGGGTCAAGAAAACTCCCTATTAGAGGTTGACGAGATGGATTCGCACTCGCCATGATGTAGAATGAATTGTTGGAATATTACGATACAAAACAACTCAAAGTAAAGTTAGTCTAAAGAAAGTTTTATATGCGGAAATTAAGTTCACTGAAGGATTCATAGCGAGTTGAACTAGCTAAATCTATGATCAAAAACTAAACTATTCCTCTGCGGCAATGCGAAAACTTGATGCGGTCATCGTAGGACTTTCTAACGAAGTTTTACAACTCACTAGGAGAGTAACCTAATCGTTGTAGTAGTATAGCAGATCGGGAGGTTATTGTTATCTGTTCATCGAGGAAAGGTGGGAAGCTTGTCACGGTCTAACAGAATTCTAAGGGTTGAGAGAAGATTCTTTTTGTGTTTTTATGTTTTATGAAAGCAGGTAAAATCATAGATTGGAGAGGTGGTTGGTTTTAGCTATTAAACTAAATTAATACTAAACTAGTGGTGATAACAATTCTAAATAAAAGGCTGTGTTTATTTATCATGTATTACTCCTAGATTTGGCTTCTCCTAGTGTTGGTTCGTTTTGTCAAACTTGTGATGATCTATGTACTTATTTTCCTAAGTTATGATCGAATTACACGAACCCACGGTCTATTTAATATCTTGATATGCAACCGAAAGGACGGTAGTATGAAAACACTACAAGGCCCCTAAGGTATTTAAATGATGTGAAATATATTAAGAGTGATCAACCATATAAGGGCAATGTAGTATGAAGTACTGTTACCGTTGGTAATCCTTTTCTACACAATCATGTTTTCCTAGACATATCAATAGCAATACAGAACAAAAGCTGCGTTTTCTAGGGCCTTTACATGCACATCCATCAAGAAGCAACACACACTTAGATCTACATTCTAGGTTTCATACTCATCGTAAATAAACACAATAAATTAGCTTAGCCAGCATGTTATAGATAAAGCAAGAACATATAAGAATCTCACAACAAGGACATATTGAATGATTAAATATGTCTACTAGATAAGAAGTGTAATAGAAGATGACAATGGTTTTTCAGGACCTAATTGTGCCCTAACAGCTGTAATGTAACTTGGGTTCATACCTTTCTTTTTATCTAATGTTAATTCATAAAAACCCAAAATTCGGGTTTGTATATATAGGAAAATCGTTGTGACGGCGTCGCATTTTAAACGTGCCGCCGTCATGAAAGAGAATATTCTAGATAATGGGTTGGGTAGCGTACTCTGACACCGTCGTGGAATCTTGTGATGCCGTCTTGGTCTTCGTTGTGACGGCGTCACATTGTATCTGTGACACCGTCTCCAGCTTCTGAACATTAACTTGAGAGATGTTGGTGTAGGTCCGTAGTCTCGTCGCGTTTCTTCTCCATATGAGCAAAGTCACATGTTATTCTTCCAAATGCCTTCCAATTGTGGAATACGGAAAGGAGTGATTAAGTACCTATATTGGCATAAATGCATGATTACGAGGATAAACGGCCCGAAAAAAGTGTATTATAATGACACCTATCAAAAAGTCAAAAGGGGTGTTTCAGGAAATAACAAGGAGGTGATGGATTGAGTTTAGTTTTTGTTTAGATGTTTGGTGGCTGTAGGGTTTCTAGCCACCAAAAAAAGGTTTTCTTTCAATCATCAATAAAGTCTTAATTTTCTGCATCTTGATTCTACACATCATTGTTAAAGTTTGTATGAATGATCTTGGAACCTACAGTATCACATATTTTTGTGAAATGCAACAATTATTACATTTATACAAGTATTTGAAGGTATAATACACTTATAGATGACTAAATCTTTTAAAAAGGGTTGGTGTTATGTCCCTAAAATGATTAAAACACTACATTTTGGTATATTAAATGCTAAACTTTAAAGCAGAAACCCTAGAAACTAAATAATTTAAATGTTTGGAAAAATCCACTATAAGGGTTCTATATTACTAAAAACGTTTTCAATACCCTTATAGTGGATTTTTACCAAATATAGAAATTTTACTACATTTTTGTAACATTGCGATTCTAAAAGTACTTAATATCATTTTAGATGTGTTTTTTCACAGGGTTGAGTATCACATTTAATATCATTTTATGAAATGCAACAATTATTACATTTATACAAGTATTTTAAGGTATAATACGCTTATAAATGACTAAACTTTTTAAAAACAGTTGGTATTATGTCACTACAATGATTAAAACACCACATTTGGGTATATTAAAGGTTAAACCTTAAAGCATAAACCCAAGAAACTAAATAATTTAAAATTTTGGAAAAATCCACTATAAGGGTTCTATATTACTAAAAACGTTTTCAATACCCTTATAGTGGATTTTTACCAAATATGAAAATTTTACTACATTTTTGTATCATTGCGATTCTAAAAGGACTTAATATCATTTTAGATGAGTTTTTTCACGTTTAAGGGTGGAGTATCACATATTTTTGTGAAATGCAACAATTATTACATTTATACAAGTATTTTTGTTTTAAGATCTCTCGAATTTTGTTGTTGTTGTAAGTGATGAAGTTTGGGTGTTTCTAGTTGCTATTATACCTTGTGGTATTGTGTTGCCAATCGAAATCAAGCAAGATATCGTTCAAAATGGGATTCTAATAAAGGTGATTTTTGTGTGAAAAACGTTCGTTGTTCTTCGTGGAGAGGTTGCCAAGAATTCTTCAACCACAAAGGCGGTTTGGTGAAAATTAGTATTTTATTTTGTAGGATTAACACCAACTCTCTGACACACAGCGGAGGTTTCTTGAGTGGCGAGTTGCTAAAAGCCGAGCGTAGTTGTTACTAAAGGCACGGTTTTTGCTTACCGGCGGGTTTAATAGCGGTCGAGTTGCTCAAGAAGAGGGCGAGTTGTTAATACACATCGGTTTTGCTAACCGCGTTTTTGACCATGTTTGTCAGCCGGGTTGAATATTTTAAACAACTAACTCCTTCAAAGGAACCACCTGGCGTTTGAAAACTCTACCGGTTTTGATCAAATATATTCCTTCGCTGGGCAACGTGTTTATTACCTCTTTCGCGGGCGGTATCTTGGACAGCGAGTTTGTATGTTCAGACGAGGGTTATCAGCGGGTTGAATATTTTAATAGCAAATATCTTGAGGAAACTCTGGCGGTTTGAAAACTCAACGGCGGTTTGATAAATATATTCTTCGCGGCGGGTTGCTTGGCAGCGAGTTGTGTTCGGCGAGTTGCCCTAAAATTCCACCAGCGAGTTGCCTTAATTCTTCGCGGCGGGTTGCTTGGCAGCGAGTTGTGTTCGGCGAGTTGCCCTAAAATTCCACCAGCAGCGGTTTGGTAGCCTCTGGCGGCGAGTTGAGCTTCTGTCTTCGAAATTTGAAATATCTCAAACTCGGGATTTAATATCACTAAAACAAAATACGAATACGTTAACCTCACCACTTTTAACGTACACTCACTAATCATTGATCGATCAAAACATATCATATCATAATAATACAAGATGTCTAGTATGCAAGAAGACATCCAGTGTGCCGGTTCTGATACACGCCCACCAATGCTTGATAGAACAGACTTTGAATCTTGGCAACAACGTATACGTCTGTACTGTCTAGGAAAGGATAATGGAGAGAATATTATGAAGTCCATTAAAGAAGGACCATTTCAGATGGGAACGGTCTCAGATGTTATTACTGGAGGAACTGAGGGTGCAGTTCAACAAGGTCCAGTACGTGCTAGAGTCCTTAACGACCTTTCAGCTGAAGAAAAGGAAAGGTATAAAGCTGACATTCGTGCAACCAATATCCTACTTCAGGGTATACCAAAGGACATCTACTCACTCATCAATCACTATACTGACGCCAAAGACATTTGGGAAAACGTGAAGATGATTCTGGAAGGTTCTGAGTTAACAAAGGATGACAGGGAATCTCAGTTATACGATGAATTTGAACACTTCCGTCAAATCAAAGGAGAAACCATTCAAGGATACTACGTTAGGTTTACGAAGCTCATTAATGACATGAGAAACATCAAGATGACCATGTCCAGGATGCAGCTTAACTCAAAGTTTGTGAACAACATGTTGCCTGAGTGGAGTAGATTCATAACTGAAGTCAAACTTAACAGAGGTTTGAAAGAGTCAAACTGTGATCAGCTGTATGCCTACTTAAAGCAACATGAGGTGCATGCTAATGAGAACAGAATTATGATGGAAAGGTTCGGTCAACCAAATAATGATCCTTTGGCACTAGTGTCGGACGCCTCAGTTCAGCAGTATCCAACACAATCATCCAAGTCTCCTCAATCCTCAACAGAACCGTATCCTTCTGACAACTTTCAACTGGACTCAGGAAGTTCCTCAACAGAAAACTTGATTGAAAGTTTATCCAACACACTTGCCCTCCTCACTCAATCGTACAGATCACATCTTCCTCAAACTAACAATCAACTTAGAGCTTCGTCTAATGCAAGGAACAAAGCTATGGTTCAAGACGGGAAAGTTGTGGTTCAAGATGTCCGTGGAAGATACAATGCGACTAATCAAGGAAGACCATTTCAGAGAAACAATGCAAGAGGAAATGGTGTAGCTGGGAATGTAGGAGGACAGAACAGAGGAGGCATGATTAATCCTGGTCAAGCGAAACCCATCAAGTGCTACAACTGTAACGGACTAGGGCACATTAGGGCACCCTAGCTCTGTGAATGTCCAAGGCCAAATCGACTCAATGATTCAGCACTACTTCAAGGACAGATGCTACTAATGCAGGCCCTAGGAGAGGAGAGTGGACTGGATGAAAGAATAAGTCGTTGTTTTTGCAGGGGAACAGGTTACCAACCGTTGGATGATGATGTGGCTTGATTCACCCGAGAAATGATTTGGCTCTCATTGGGGACCATATTTTTGAGCGATGATTGTGATGCATTGACTCTGATGTTGATGAGGGGGTCCCACTTCACAGGACAATGTTCATGGTAAATTCACATTCTGAGATCCACTTACGATGAAGCATGGGACCATCATATGACTCGATATAATCCCTATTTGAGGATACAAGATCATGATATTTTGTAGATCATATGAGTGAGTATCATGAAGTACACGATATGCAAAACGATGTACAACACAACTACGTTGTTGACTCTGATGCTGACTATACGAGTGATAGTAATTTATTCCATATGATCAGTATGTGGAAGACAACGAAGAACCTGTTGTACAATGTAATGCATCTTCTGTACGAAATGATGCACTGATGTCTATTCTCGATGAAATGCATGAACAGGGTGTACAAAGTAGATTAGCTAATAAGCCAGACATGGTAATGAATGACTCAGTGACCTCTGAACTTGCGAGATATAAGGAACTGGTCGGGGAATATGAAAAACGGGCAAAGTTTGAATTAACTGATAGAGAACAAAAAATTGATGAACAAATGAGAATAATCATCTCGGACCGAAACAGAAAGGAAACTTCTTTAAAAATCAGGAACTTCATTCAAGCAACAAATTACTACTTAGTTTACTGTTGGACATTATAAGTCTATAAGACAGAGAAGTAATCATTTTGATAAAGGATTTTAAACAAAATGAAGATAAATTCCCTTGAAGAGTTTTTTAGGACATAAAAAGGCTAAAGATAAGATTGAAGATAGATTATACAAACAGGATCAGTCTGTTCAAACGGTTCACATGTTATGTAAACCAAAATCATTTTATGATGAAAAGAACAAGGTAGCAATAGGCTACAAAAATCCCTTATGTCTCACTCGTGCAAAGCAAGCTCAGTCTGCTCTGTATAATGTTTCATGTGTACTTGTCACTACCAATCATACACCTACTGTTATACATGACTCAGAGGATACGCGTGAGATAGCTGAGATAACTAGGAATAGAATGCTGTTGAAAATGCAAAGCCCTCTATGTGTGGAAAATAAAGTTAGGATTGCCCCCCCCCCTGATTACTCGAAAGAGAACTTTCTTGCAACCTTTGCTCCCCAAAGAAATCTGACCCCAGAACAGATATTTTGGTCCATAGATGACAACAACAGGAAAAAGCAACAGGAAAAAGGCCTGAGACCATTATCACCAAAACCAATATTCAGCATTCTTCAAAACCAATTTCAACATTGACAGTGTATCCACCCAATACTCCTGTCAAGCTTGTCCCCAGAATTCTTCCAACTAAAAGTCAGGTGAAAATTAATCTTTATGTACTCACACAACTTTTTACGGAATTTGACAAAACTTGCAAAACTAGAATCACACCATCAGGTATTACAGAGGGGGAAAGAGGTTTTGAGCAAACAAAAAGATGTTACCTCACTGAAGTTATTCCATTTTTCAAAACTCTTAAAGAACACTTTGTTGGAGTACAAACAGCCCTCTTTAAAGAAGTTAAAGAAATGAAAGAAATTTTTGATCAAATGAATAACGAAGTGGACAAGAATACTGTAGACAAGCAATGTGCTGAAATTGAAAAGAAAAACCTTCTCATTGAAAATGAGAATCTGATTGTTAATTGTTTGTCGACTCAACTGCTGTATGATGTGGAAAAATCACGTTGTCTAGATCTTGAAGCTGACATGTCTAAAGTTCATGATGAGTCAAAACTTATTTCAAAACTTGAAAGGGAATACCTAAATTTGCAATTAAAGTATCAACATCTTCAAGAAAGTTTTGATAATAAAAACTCACAAGCATCACAGGAAGCTCCTGATTTTAACTCATTCTTTAAGATCAAGAATCTCGAACATCAGATTCAAGAAAAAGATAACGTGATTAGACACTTGAAAGATCTAGTCGCTAATGTGAATGACAGAAGTCGTGAGCCTTATAATGCTATAGATGTCACTGCTCTTATTGAACAAAATGATTGCGATAGAGTAGAACTAGAAAAGGTCAAACAACATTACAAGGAATTGTATGACTCAATTAAGATCACGCGTGCTCACACAAGTGAAAAGACATCTACCATGTTGAATGAGATTGAGAGTCTAAAAGCTCAATTGCGAAGCAAAGAGCCTTGTTTCACTAGTGACTATGTCAAACCAAAAGTTCTTGCTCCTGGCATGTATGCCATTGACGTTAAACCCATCCCTCATCCCCTTAAGAACAATAGGAGTGCTCATTTAAACTATATCAGCCATCTTAAGGAGAGTGTAGAAACGGTTAGGGAGATTGTAGAGGAAGCTAGAGTAGTTAAACCACTGGATAATTCACTTAACTATGCTTGCCAATACACTAAGTTATCTCAGGAATTGTTAGAATGTGTGATTGGCACTTGCCCAAAAAGTTTCAATGAAAGAGATAACAAGGCTCCCTCTACCCCTGTTACTAGGAAAAAGCAAGTTACGTTTAGTGATAAACCAGGAACTTCTTCTAGCAACACACAGAAACACAAAGTGCACCAGAGAGTTCAACAGACTAATATCCCTGTGCTTCCCTCTACAGGAGTAAACGATTCCACTGAAGCAAGCGGATCAAAGCCTAGAAGCAATACAAAGAAAAATAGGATCCTGCCTGCTAAGAAGGAGAATAAGAAGGAAGTAGAAGTACGCCTTAGGACAAATAAGTCAGTTTAGACAAAAGTGAATCCGGTTGATTCTAGCATTAGCTCTAAGCGTGTTGTAATTAATTCGAATTCTGAATCTGTGTGCAAAACTTGTAACAAACGTGTAAACTCTGCAAGTCATGGAATGTGTGTTGTTAATATCTTGAAGTCTGTGAATGCTACCCCCACCGTTAGAATTGTCTTGAATAAAGAGAAGCAGATCTGGAAACCAAAAGGAAAACTGTCTGATAACAGTTTAAACAAGACCAAGCAGATCTGGAAACAAAAAGGCAAACTGTCTGATAACAGTTTGTACAAGACCAAGCGGGTTTGGAAAGCTACGGGAAAACTATTTGCAGATATTGGTTATCAATGGAGACCCACAGGAAAGAAACTCACCTTAGGAAAACTTGATTGTGGTTCTCAATGGAGACCCACAGGAAAGAAATTTGCCTTAGGCGAAATGTGCCATTTAACTAAGCTTTCTGTGAAATGTTCTACTCTATATGCTAACCAAAAGGACCCCAACAAAAATTGGGGAACCGAAATTCCAAACTCTCCAAACTCGACTGTTTTCAAATGCAGGTCGTACAGGTCATGCTTTGGTATCTGGACTCAGGCTGCTCAAAACATATGACGGGGAATCGTTCAAAGCTCATGAATTTTGTGGAAAAGTTCATCGGGTCAGTCAGATTCGGGAATGATCACTTAGGAGCTATCATGGGTTATGGAGATTATGTTATGGGTGACAGTGTGATCTCAAGAGTATACTACGTGGAGGGACTTGGACACAATCTATTCTCTGTAGGGCAATTTTGTGATTCTGATCTTGAAGTGGCCTTCAGAAAGCATACTTGCTTTGTTCGTGATATTAAGGGTACATATATCCTTAAAGTAGGGTTCAGTTATCTTAAAGGTTTTTAGTGGGCACCAAAGACTGTACACGATAGCGTTTGATGAAATGTTGAAGTTTCTCGATATGCTTTTGCTGTCCAAAGCTTTTACAAGTCCAAATCATGGTTGTGGCACGTAGTTTAAACATTTAAACTTCGCACGATAAATGATCTGCTCGAAAAGATCTCGGTTAGAGGTTTACCTAGATTGAACAGTTTTAAAAGGATCATCTTTGGCTCAGCCTTGTCTCTGTAAGTTGGAAAAAGCAAGAAGTTCTCCCACGCCAAAATATGAATATACAAAATATGGAAGTTCTTTTTACCCTTCACATGGATCTGTGTGGTCCAATGAGGATGTACAGAGTATTAAAGGGTAAGAAATACATCTAGTCATCGTGGATGACTATTCAAGTTTCACATGGGTAAAGTTCTTGGAGGTCAAAGGATGAACTCCAGAGTTTGTTACCACACTTCTTAAGCAAATACAGGTTCGGCCTCAACAACAGTCAGTTTCATCCCGAACAGATAACGGATCGGAATTCGTTCAACCAAGTGAATTTTGTCTTGAATACTATGAAGGTGTGGGGCTTATTTCATCAAACGTCTGTTTCCAAGAATTCCTCAAACAGAACGGCGTTGTTGAAAGACGTAATCATACACTGGTGGAAGCTGCAGGTACAATGATGATATTCTCAAAAGCTCCTATGTTTTTATGGGCAGAAGCTGTAGCTACTGCTTGTTACACCCGGAACTGATCACTAATTCATACTCGTCATAACAAAACCCCTTATGAGCTTGTGCATGATAAGGAAACTGATTTAATTTCTTTCGAGTATTTGGTGCTCTGTGCTATCCTGCAAATGATAGCGAAAATCTAGGAAAATTTCAAGCCAAAGCTGACATTGGGATTTTCGTTGGGTATGCTCCTAGCAGGAAGGGCTATAGAATCTACAACAAGAGAACTCGTCGATTAATGGAAACAATTCACGTCACATTCGATGAGATGCATCAGTCAATGGCTCCTGTACACATGAGTTCAGGACCCGCGCCTTTCATCATGACCCCTGGACAACTCAAATCAGGGCTCGCTCCAACCGACAAAGAGCTGGAAATGTTATTTCAACCGATGTTTGATGAACACCTTGAACAATCTCGAGTTAATGAACCAGTACCTTCTGCTACTGAATTTAATGCTCAAGTTGTCCCACCAGGTACATCTTTGTCTACTACAATTGCTCAAGATGCACCTTGCAAAGTGCTTCATCGTCAACATCCGATATTCATCTTCCAGTCCAACATCAAGAAATTGCAGAAGAACCCATTCAAGAAGACACCCCAATCATTCACGATGTTCTTCCTCCTTCACATAACCTTGTTACTGGAGATCCAGGTTCGGCACAATCATCATCTGGGAATGTTAATGCAGCGGAACCCAACCAAGTTAACTACCCTCCAGATCATCTCAGAAGATGGACCAAAGATCATCCTCTGGATAACATTGTTGGCAATCCCTCTCGTCCTGTATCAACCAGAAAACAGTTAGCATCCGATGCTTTGTGTAATGTTTTCATACAGAACTGTCCAGAGTCGAACCAAGACTTCAAAAATGGCTGTGCGTGATTTAAGACTGCTGGTTTCAAGCCATGCAAGATGAAATTCATGAATTTGATCGACTTGAAGTATGGGAATTAGTACCTCGCCCAATCTATGTTATGGTTATCGCTCTCAAGTGGATCTACAAAGTAAAGCTTGATGAATATGGTGATGTACTGAAAAACAAAGCTCGGTTAGTTGCAAAGGGGATATCATAGGAGGAAAGGTATTGATTTTGAAGAATCGATTGCTCCCTGTTGCACGGATATGAGGCCATCAGAATATTCATTAGCAAATGCCGAAATCCCACGTATATGATATTCTATCAGTTGGAATGTCAAAATGCTTTTTGGAATGCGTGATCTTCAAGAAGAAGTCTTTGTCATGTTCAACCTGAAGGATTTGAAGGACCAGGATAATCATCCTCACGTTATATCGCCTGATGTAGGCTCTGTAATTGGACGCCTTAGCAAGCACCAAGGGCGTGGTATGACAAACACTCTCAAAGTACCCCCCCCCCCCTGATGGCAAACAATTTCTTCAAGGGTGCCGTGGATCCAACGTTATTCACACGCAAATCAGGCAAACACATTCTACTTGTTCAAATATACGTAGATGACATCATTTTTGCCTCAACAGATCATAATGCGTGTAACATATTTTCAAAAGAGATGAGCTCCAAATTTCAGATGTCACCGATTGATGGGACAAATGGTCATTTTTCTTAGGACTTCCTAGTTTACAAAAGTCTAGAAGGCATCTTTATTAACCAAGCGAAAATTATGCTCTCGAAACTTAAAGAAATAGGAATGGATCTCTCATGACCCTGTCGATACACCAATGGTGGATCGTTTGAAACTGGACGAGGATCTCATGGGGATTCCAGTTGACCAAACTCGATTTAGAGGAATGGTTGGCTCCCTAATGTACCTTACAGCAGTAGACTCCACCTTTGTCTTTCGCGTTTGCATGTGTGCTAGGATATCAGGCTAAGCCTACCAAAAAAACACTTTGAGGCTATCAAACGTGTCTTTTGGTACTTGAAAGGAACCATTAACATGGGTCTTTGGTATCCGAAAGACAACGCCATGTCACTAACAGCTTATGCAGATGCGGATCATGCGGGATGTCAAGATTCAGAAGAAAGTAGTCGGGGAAAGTTTCTTAGTGTCAGTTTCTTGGAGATAGATTGGTTAGCTGGTCATCAAAGAAACAACGAAGCACGGCAATATCAACTATAGAGGCTGAATACATCGCCATGTCTGGATGTTGTGCTCAAATCCTTTGGATGCGATCCCAGCTCAAAGACTACGGATTTGACTTCAATAAAATTCCTCTGTACTGTGATAACAAAAGTGCTATTTGCTCTGTGCTGTAACAACGTCCTAAGCACTCTCGCTCCAAAACACATTGACATTCAGGGCTCCATTTCATCCGAGAATCAAGTGGAAATTAGAGTGGTTGAACTCTACTTCAGTAGAAACGAATTATTCAACATGAGATATTTCTCACCAAAGCCTTACCAATCGAGAACAGTTCGAATTTCTTCTTCCACGCCTAGGCATGAAGAGTTTGACCCCTGAAACTCTCAAACGTCTTCAAGAAGGAGAGGATGAGTAAACCAAATGCCTTCATATATCCTTTGTACATAGTTAAAAATATATTTTATATATATATTTACTTTATATATATATATATATATATTATATATATATATATATATATATAATTTATACTATTTATATATATTATTTTAATTAATAAGTCTATTAAATACTGAGGCATATTTTTAGTCATTTTGGAATTACTAAAAGGCTTGCAATTACTTCAAATTGCAACCCGGTTTTGGTTTTTAATGTGAGAGCATGATTGCTTTATATTCATGCTTTATGCGATGCAGAAGTAATTACAATGGTGATGTGGGGCTGATCGCCTGATCATTTATCTCAATCTTACGACTAAGCTTTTTCAATAGAAATACCGGGTCGGTGTTTGAGGGGGGAGGTTTTTGGAGAGTGATTGTGAAAAAATCTAAAGGTGATAAAGATGTTGGTTGCTATAAAAGTCTAATCTTAGATGGTTGTTGTATTCTAATGGGTTAATATTTGAAGGGGAGTTAATTAATTTTAACTCAAAGGTCCAAAGTTATCTATTGTTGTAATGCTTAGGGTGTAAAAAGCATTTGCTCTTTGTTTCCTAGCCTTATTAACCAATAGGGACTAAGTTGGCCAATTGCCTAATCTTAGAAAAGCCTTAGAAATACTTAAAACAAGAAATAAAAGAAGATGGAAACCAAAGGGACTAAATCTGCCAAGTTTCAAACTTTGAAGTATAAAAAGGGCGGCGAGTTGCCATTTGGTCAAAAGTTTAAAAATCGGTTCAAATCACACAATCTCCTCTCTCTCTTTCACGCAACTCGCCGCCAAGAACCATAATCTCAAATCGCCGATTTTCGAGGGTTTCTCGCAAAGGTAATCATAGATCCTTTATCTATATCATTTATTATGTGTGTATATCAATGGAATCGATCAAAAGCACAGTAAAAAATGTAGAAAATTAGATCTAGGGTCGGTTTACATAAGAAAACCAATGTAGTGTTGTAAGGTGTGCGTTAGATGCTGGGAATCATTCATTAGGTATATATGAATAGGTTTTGATGTGTGGATATATATCCCAAACATTAATGAAAGACTTGCCCTTGATTCTTACCGGCGGGTTGCATTTTAAAAGGTAGATATATGTGTATTTGATGTAAAGGATGGTAGCAATGTATATCTATAGCATAGGAATGCCTTAGGAAGTGATTAGGTTAGACAAAGGAAGTGCGGAGTTTGAATTTTAGAAAACAGTCCGAACGGCGAGTTGCCTTAGTTTCTAGGTAGCGAGTTGGATATTTTATTAATTTTTGATAAAATACTCAACCCGCTGGTTCAAACAGCGGGTTGCCTAAAAACAGCGGGTTGCTTAAAACAGCGGGTTGCCCAAAACAGCGGACTGCCTAAAAACAGCGGGTTGCCCAAAACAGCGGGTTGCCTAAAAACAGCGGGTTGCCTAAAAACAGCGGGTTGCCTAAAAACAGCGGGTTGCCTAAAAACAGCGGGTTGCCTAAAAACAGCGGGTTGCCTAAAACAGCGGGTTGCCTAAAAACAGCGGGTTGCCTAAACAGCGGGTTGCCTAAACAGCGGGTTGCCTAAACAGCGGGTTGCCATAATTTTTCTATTATTTTAATCCATCAGGTAAACCGCCGTCTCTCGGCGGTTTGGTCGAATACTTTATATTTTCGCGGCGGTTTGCTCAATTCTCCTAACGGCGAGTTGGCATTCTGCCTAGCGGCGGTTTGGGCAAAATTTCATATTTTGACCCATTTGAGCCCAATAATCTATCAAGGCCCATTCGAATGACCCAGTTGCTTTTCTAAACCCCATCCGGGCTTAGTTAACAAGTAATTGATCCTGTTGGATAATTAGTAGATTTTAATCAAACCAGAGTTACAACTGTTTTAATCAATCGTGCAGTTACATGACTTTTATCAATGTAAGTTTCTCTAACTTCGTTTCTAGCAATATTTGTCTTTTTGTTTAAATGCTATTTTGCAGAAAACAATGGCAGAACAAAATGTTCCCGCTCAACTCCTACAAAGACTGATGAGCTGATTGTTCCTCGTCTCAGTGCCTTAACAATCGGGAATAAGCAAACCTACTTTTCAATGCACAAAAGATTCAAAAGAACCCATCTTTCAGTATCACGTGGGGTAATCCTGAGTAATTACCAAATTCTTCCAAGCATTCACTGCTATCAGCAAATGTTCCTGATATCTACCTGCAACGTTCTGGAAAACGTATGTCATTATACGAGAAGACTGGGTGTCTAAGTTGTCAAGTGATGAACTCTGGTTCGATCTAAGTGTGATCTTCTAGAAAGGCTTATTAGCAATTAACTCATGTCAACCAAACCTCACCCCATTTGCGAGTTACCTTCGTCTGGTTGGACACGGTGATTGATTTTGTTAATGAGCTGGGATACCTGAACCTGTAGAAATGTCTCTCCAGTATAGGTGTGTATTAAGTTGTATAAACCTTGGGGGCAATTCTATCCTTGCTAACCTGTGCTTGAAGGAAAAAGACTTCTGGCAGTGACAAACCCAGACACCCAGTTCTACAAATGCTGTGGGGAATCGTCACTCAAACTAATGTTGATCATGCAGAGCTGATATGGGAAGAGTTTACTCAAGGGATCCGACATTTTTCTCACACAAAGCAAGCCACAAAGCCAATCTGAAGAACCAAAGAGAAAGTAACTCCTCTCCTCATCCCATCATTGGGACGGTTTTCCAAAGTGATAATCTACTACTTGGCAAGTAATAAACGAACATCTATCGACGTTCCTGATTTTCTGCTGATCATCCACTGGAGATTGATTATGTATTAGGAAATCTCAGTTTTCATAAGGGTGAGTCAGTTGAAGGGTATTGGAATGGCAATTCCCGATCTCTTATATAGAAGCATTCACAATCCTCGTATTATCCCAAGTATACTGAAAAATGGTTGCTGAGAATACAATGATCCCCTCATGAAAGTGCAAGCATGCAACCATGTTACAACAAAGCGTGTACACCCAAAAGCCTACATCCCAAACCCCACACCAGCTCAAACAAACCAAGCCAACTCCTCCCTCGACAAAGAAACTTTCCAAGCGTATGCTTCCACTGAAAGTTAGAAAGGGAAGCCATGCTTTCTTATTGTTGGACGAAGAAGATGAAGATCGAACAGGATTCTATTCATCAAAGAGAAGATGATGATCCTGATCTCGAACTAGCATAAGAATTGAGTTTGGAAACACCTCAGAAAAAGGTGAGAGGTGAGGTGATGATGCTGACCTGGAACGGTCTATTAAGCTTAGCTTAGATGCGCTTTTCTGCCACAATGGTCAAGGGACACATGGTTGGAGGAGTGACGATCAGGGATCCAGTGTCAGAAGCAACTCCCAAACTGCATGACAGTTAGTGGGAAAGGGAAAGGTCGTTGTAACTGAAGAACATGTGGGTCATTCCATGATTCGATCTGTCAAGAAGAATAAGTACTACTGATCAGTTTATCATTGTGAGGCGTGATCAAAATCCCCTGATTCGGACATCTGGTCCCTCTTTTCAACCCGATGATGACACATCAAAGAATGTGTTCCATGAATCTTCATAAACATCTGATTCAGAAAAACAGAAAGTGAAACAGAAACTGCTGCTCTAAGGTGACAAAGATCAAGGTGAATGGGACTCGTCGTACCGTACATCAGGACTTTATGCTTTCCTGGATCAGACCTGAGGAATGCACATGAGGCTCTGGCTGGACCAGGACCTGAGCCATGTATGAAGCCAGACGGGATCAGACTCTGGAAAATTACATGTGTCTCTTGTTGGACCAAACCCCTGAAGCACATGGATGATGGAATTTAATTTGCATCAGCCTACCCAAAGGTTCATGAAAACCTGAATGCTCAGACTAGGCGAACGTGATCATCGATGATAAAACAGAAAAGTCATCTGGTTCTAATGTTTCCCGAAAATTCTCGATGACTATTTTAACTATGGGGATTCAATGTCTTCATGGGAAAACCAACGAAGATGAATAGGAGATAAATCTAAAGTCAGAGAGGAGTTCTGATTTCACCATGACCTGAATTCATAGTCATCAGATAGTTACTTCATACTCCTCAGTGATTGTCCCTTCAAGAGGTCTAATCTTTTAATAGCCGTCAATAATGGTCACTCCTCCACCTAATCAACACGGAAGCTACAACAATCACCACATCTCTCCTGAAATCAACTCCCATTCATCGCCCTTCATTTAAGAGTGCAAAGATTGGTCAAGAGATGTCTGAAGTGAAGAAGACTGACGCTCTGCTGATGTTTTAGGCTACATAAGATCCCAAAGTTCCTTCGGCGGTTGATAATTAATCTAGGAACAAAACTTGATGATGCTCTCCTACGGTTCTTGAACGACACTCTAGCAGATTTAATCGAGGAATTACTCTGTGTTGCCTGGCAGAGTCTTCGTTGATTATAAGAGTTGTCAAGAATCAAGAATCTGAAAAGAGTGAAGGAGATTATCAAGCCAAAAGGAACAAGATGAGGAGAAAAAAGATCTCTACTTACTACCTTCAGGTTCAACTGATAAGTTGATCTTGAGAATTTGATCTAAAAAGTGCTTCTTCAGTCACATGAATAAGAAGAAGTCGTTGCCAACAAAAACTCGTCCTAACTACCGTCTCTACCATGCTCTCATGGAAGATTTGATAGCGGATGAGATGCCCATGGATAAGGAGTTTGCAGACAAGGTGAAAGAACAAAGAGGAATAGCCATGATAGTGATGATGATGAAGTCGATGATGCATGTTGAACGGGCCTCAGCTGGATCAAACCAAGGTAGATCAACCAAGAGGAGGAGATCTGATTCTGCCACTTCTGGGTTAGCTAATCTCTCCTCGAAAGCTGATGACCAAAGTTCAAAGAAAAGAAACAGGGACGTCTGAGGCATCAGCTTACAAAAACAACATCCAACTCTCTCCTCAACTGGATGGCAGATCAGACACAAGAGAGGCTGGTGATGACTCTTTCGATGCACAGATCTGATCCCTGAATTCGGTAAACATCTGACAATCTTCAGATGACATTTCAATGCAGGATTAAAGGAAATGACTCAAGATAGTGAGGACACTGACAACGATTCACATTCCCAGGTGTCGAACCACTACGTGGTTTAAGCCGATTCCAGAAAGTGAGAGACCCCTGCATACACCTGAACCAGAAATGGACCATTCCCCCGTTGATTTCTCGGAGCCAGAACTCAATCTGGGCCAATTGCACTACGCCAAACGTATAAAGTTCCTGAGGGAAAACAAGCTTCAAAGGAAGACGTATGATATTGGGTCATTCATCAAATGGTTCTGCAGGACGTACAGGAAAGAGAAAACTCTGCAAACGCTGATTTAGAAGGTCCTGCATTCAACCTTGTTTAAAGCATTTTTACAAGGAACATGTCTTCTCTTCCAATATAGATGGATGCAATGCCATAAAGCTGCTGAAAAATAAGATTGACTTGAGTCATCCTGGAGGGTCATCAAATTACACAAATATAAATGAACCACTGCCCTTAGGTGGCAACACCAGGTTCAGGTAATATTCAACCATAATTCTTCTTCAATAAGAGATCTGGAATTATCTGCTGCACAGGTGTCAATGAGAGAAAAAAATGGCCTTATCCAATCAAAGCTCCAAGACGCTCGTTACCTAGGACTTTGGCCTTGAAGATTTAAGTTCATCGTTGTGGGTTGAAAGTAAACCCGAATATGACTTCAGTTGCGTCTAGTTGGCATCACTCACTGAGTGTTTTAGGAGGAAGGATATTATATATCAACAAAAAAGTGAGTCTTCTGATCGTGAAGGCAAGTCAGATCGCAGAAGATGGCGGAATATCTCAGTGTGATCAGTGTTTCAAAGTGTTTGAAAAATATGGATATAACTTTCTAAGAGAGATAATTCTTTGCGAGTGATTACCACGAATAAAGGATCTCACAGAAAGGATTTCAAAAATCTTCATCCAATTGATTTTGAAGATCTGTTCCTTCTCAATATTCAAGGAAAAGCTTAACCATCTGCCCCTAGACAGACAAGATCAGTCTTCACACCGCAGTCAACATGGGTATGATAAATGAAAACCTGGTGATCAGGAATCGTTTTGTGGATGGTGAGACATACAAGCTCGGGGAAATTGTAAGGTTACAAACAAAGATCAACACTTTGAAACGTCCTAATTGGGGATGCAGCCGACTATTACTTCAAAGATGACTATACGATCGTCCTAAAGCAGAGCAGTTGTATAAGAGACAAGAAATGATCAAAGAAAACTGATGGAACAGAGTCAATGAATGCAGCCTCATACAATAGTTTAGTGATGGACACTCGTTGACAAGGAGTCATGGGAAATGCTTTGGACCTAATGGTTTTAAAGACTTTCATCGTTACGAGTACAATTAAGGGCCCATCATAGAGACTAGGAAGTGAGGTCAGTGGGTGACAAGAGAAGAAGCAAAAGACTTCATCACAGCAATCGAGAAAAGACAACAGATCAGTAAGGATCTATCGAAAGTCTAGAAAGCTTTTGTTTGGAGGAAGAAATAGAGATATTGACTACAGGTCTGTTCAACAGACAACCGTGACGACATCCTCGTTACAATAAAAAGGTCAATTTGTCCTCTTGTTATGAAAAATTATCATGTCACTTTAGTAAGTAGTAATTCTTTTGAAGACTAAGTATGGAGTAATGTTATCCCTCAACGATTGAGGGAAAGCAGTTTAGTTATATGTTTCTTACACGACTTGCAAATTAACACAACTTTTTTCTCCTAAATTTTATAACATATTTAAATCAATTGATATCTAAAATGTCAAAGGGTTTAAAATTTTTGATAAGGGGAGAAAATGTGATTAAAATATTGTGTTATATAAAGATCAGTGATTATTAGGGACTCATATACTCCGCCCAAGAGCTAAACTATTTGAATACCGAAGCACATTTTGAGGGGGAGCATTCTAAAAATGGTCAAAAACAATCAAGGGTACCTAAACGCTTTGATATTTATATCATAAGGTACCTTAATTGAATTTTCAATTAGTTTATGAAAAGGAGAACTGTATACCAAAAGATCCGTACATGCATTTTTACTTATTAAGTTTATACAAGGTTGGTTAAGTTTTAGTACTATTCCCATGATAAGCCCATTACCGGAGGGATTACCCAGGGACAATCCACTAGGTATTGTATGAAGTTCCTTAGGTATGACATGGAAAAGGGTTAAAAGTGGAATAAGGAAAAGTGCCGACTGAGGATGGTGCTTGTATTGAATAAAAACCAACAAGGTTCTAGGTATGAAGTCCGGTATGAGTGATGGGGTGAAGAAATTAAAAAGAATTGTAAGATTAAAGGGTGTAAAGAAAGAAGCCCTCATTCACTTAGGCAGAAAAACCGGGTCATTTTATATGCTGCCAGAATCATAAGATGATTGATGACATCTGAAGATCGTCATTTGGCCCCAGTGATGCAATGCACAAACCCTCTCCTAGCCACTCAGAAATCTTTCAAAAGATTTCTGTTTCATTTCTCACGGAGACAACATGTTATCTATTGACTTTATCACTCCGAGTTAGTTGATATTGAACAAGTGGCAGTCTGCTCAGCCTCCGATTACTAAAAACCAAAACGTACTATTGAGTCTAGAGCAAGTAAGAGATCGTCATTATCTCGTTAGGGACACATATCTAATTATCTTGCCTTACACACTGTGGAAACGGTCTATCCTATGAGTCCTACGCATTATCCTTGAGTTATTGCCAGACAACATCGAGTGAAAACGTTAGTTTCTTCACAATGATTGAAGATGGCATCCTGCTAGGAGACAACATCAAACAAGCTCTAGGTAGGTGATTGTGGTTTCTAAAGATTCAAATTGTGTCATACTGGAAAGAAACATTGGTGCGATTTGGGTGAATTCACAACTTGTTCCAGATATATGAATGACGGTTTATTTAATCATTTGACAAACAAAGCAAAACTCTCGAAGTGTTACAAAATACTTTCATAAGAACACTTAGACTGGTTTTCAAATCAATTTTCTCTTTATTACTAACTGTTTCATTACAGGATATCTTAAAGATGGAGATGGAGATGGAAATTCCCATTTCTTGAGATGTCAAGTAAATAACCGAATGCCAAGACACGACCTACACTTGTTATGATGTTATGAAAGACCTTATGAAGGTGTCAAAGCTTCCGCAAACTCTGATGTCATGTATTCATTCACAAGTGCACAAGATGGCGATCCATCACAAGATGATGTAAGATTATGTTTGGGCGATGATCTCAAGAAAGCTCAAGATCACAGTCAAAAACAAGCCTAAGATGATCCAAAAGATTACTATCCCAATTGTACAAGATATCAAATGTCTACGAGCTAAAGACTGAAGTGATTAAAGTTTGGTATTTTCAGGGGTGACCTCCCTTAGGGGGAGATTGTTAGATATTAGAAAAAGACTCGGTCACCCCGTGTATTTTACTGTTTATTATAGCTCGTAGTTTAATAGTTAATAGTACGTTTTTCGGTTTTAAGTCGGGTACGAATACCCGGTATATTGTAAGTACTATATATAGCCTCTTCCAACTTTGGAAGAGGCAAGCTAGTCATTATTTTACTTTCATAGAAAAACACTTTCTCTCTCTAGATATTCTCTCTCAAGTGTTTCTCTCTCTAGAAACTAGCCCGATCTAAGAATCGACCCCGTGTTATGATATAGGATATACCACATTAAACAAGCACCCAAAGCTTGGTATGATAGATTAAAAGCTTTCCTTATTAAACATGAATATAAAATGGGAATGGTAGATAACACTCTTTTTACTAGGAAGAAAAGCTCAAATCTCATCATTGTTCAAATATATGTCGATGACATTATATTCGGATCGACTTGTCAAGACATGTGTGATGAATTTAGAAAAATCATGCATGACGAGTTCGAGATGAGCATGATGGGTGAACTTAACTTCTTCCTTGGATTACAAATAAAATAAATGGAAGATGGTATCTTCTTTAATCAATCTAAGTATATTAAAGAAATGCTTAAGAAATTTGGTCTAGAAGATTCTAAACCAATGAAAACCCCCATGTCCTCCGATACTAAACTCACGAAAGATGAAGAGTGTGAGTCGGTAGATAGTACCAAGTATCGAGGCATGATAGGTAGTTTATTATACCTAACGGCAAGTAGGCCCGATATCATGTTTAGTGTCTGCCTTTGTGCCCGCTTCTAAGAGGCTCCCAAAACCTCTCACCTTGAAGCGGTTAAGCGTATCTTCTGATACATTAAAGGCACTACGCACTTAGGATTATGGTATCCTAAGGGGACCGGCATAGAAACCGTAGTATATGCCGACTCTGATCATGCGGGAGATTATGTGGACCGAAAGAGCACTAGCGGTATTTGTACGTTCGTGGGATGTTGTTTGACATCTTGGTTCTCGAAGAAACAAACCGCTCTTGCTATATCCACTACCGAAGCCGAATACGTAAGCGCCGGAAAGGCATGTCAACAAGCACTATGGATGAAACAAGCTCTCATCGACTACGACGTACGACTCGACGACGTTCCCATCATGTGCGACAACAAAGGCGCGATTGACCTTAGCAAAAACCCGATGCAACATTCTCGTACCAAACACATTGAAATTCATCACCACTTTCTTCGTGATAATGTTCAGAAAGGACATATCTCAATCGAAAAATTGCCATTCGTCGACAATATTGACGACATTCTCACTAAACCCCTTAAACGTGAATCGTTTAACTATCTACGTCTTGGTTTAGGAATGATGGAACACATTTCATAAATCACTGTAGTCCGCTTCTCCTTCTTCTGTCTTAATTCTAGTCAGTGTTCCATTCCGTGTCGTGACAACTTAAATACTTCATCCGAAGTACCTTAAGCATCTTTAATTGGCGAAATGCAAATTAAAATGTCACTTCTCTTTGTAAAAAATTTCGTTAAAAACTTAGTCCAAAACCCTTTACTAAGGGCGGCCCCCATAGCATAGGCGGCCCCTAAATATATTTGGGACCGTCAGACATTATAGGACCGCCATCAGCAGACCCCCTTATTTTACACATAGTCAAAAAAAATTCAAACCACAAAAACAAACACCCCCCTTCGTGTTGCCATTGACGAACTCGACCAAAACCACTCAAAAATTCAAAATCATCCATTAAAACACAAATTGAAGATAAAATCAACACCTACAATCATTCACAACATCTTAAAGATCATCATTTGTAAGTCATTTCATCTATTTTCTTTTAATTTGAGTCTAAGGTTCATGATGAACACCAAAAATTAAAATTGGGGATTTTTGATTTTTCTTTCAATTTCATACAATTAGGACTACTAGGATACAATGTATAACTAATATGCTTCCCATAGACATAGGATTTTCATATATTAGTAAGCTTGTAGAAAATTTAATTTTGAACTTATTGCAATTTTACGTACCTATAAAATATATAATAATACTACTTAGGTAAATTCCAACTATTCACCTTTAACCAAGGTAAAAAGTCAAGACTTACAAAGATAAAATATAATATATATAATATACGTATGTTTAACCGGGAAGGTATGATCACCCGGGTCGTTTCCCCAACGACTAGTGAAATTGAAACCACATTTTAGTTCGGATTCTGATTTGAATGAAGCAAAGATATTTGATAAGCTATGACTACTAAATAAAAGAAATCAACAATTAAACAAATACGGGAATCAATTAAAACGCGACAAAGAAGCAAGAAAACTCCTAAAAATGTAAACTAAAATTCTAAACCTAAGATAGGACAAAAGAAAATTTTAGGAAAAAGAAAAACATTTTTTTTTATTATTTTTGAATTTTTTTTATGAATTAAAAACTAATGTAATCTAATTAAATCCTAAAAATTTAAAGATATGAAAATAATTGAAATTATATTTTTATAAAATAAAACAAGAAAAAAGAAAATTTTAGAAAAAAGAATTACTATTTTTGCCTTTTTAGATTTTTAAATATGATTTTTTTAAAGATTTAAACTAATTAAAAACATAAAAATAATAAAAATAATAAAAATATTAATCCTAAAATTTTTATAAAAATTACACTATAAAAAGAAAAAGTGCAGAAATCTATAAAAATTAAAAGCCCTAATTATTACTTTTTATTTAAACATTAATTAAACTAATTAAAAGCTAAACCCTAATTATTAATAAAAATAATAAATTTAACTAAAACTTAACAAAAGACTTAACTAAGGACTAATTATGCAAATACTAGAGGGACTAATGGAGCAAAGATACTAACTGATGAAGGACTAACTGAGAAACAATTAAAAACCAAAAATTACAAAACCAGTCCCTGAGGACCTAACCCGACTTCAAATTAAATCCAAATAAGCCTTAAAATAAGTTGAGAACAAAAAGTGCTTTTTAGGAAAAACTCAAAAGAGAGAGGAAAAGTTGCAGAAACAGCTTAAGGAGAAAACTTTAATAAAAAGACTTATACCTAAAGCCACAAATAAGATCAATAAGTGCTTATTTATCAGCTGACTCAGAAAGTGAGACTTAACCTTGGTGTTTAGTAAATAAATGCTATAAAAAACTAAAATTAGATTCAAAATGTAAAAGGAAAGAAGTTCTAGAGCTTATGATATGCTTAATCTTAAATGAAAAATAATAAATGCTTAAACTACTTTTAAGCTACTGAAATTGATCATGAACTAAGCAAACTCAGAAAATAAGGCATTTAGCACAAAAATCAATTAAGCTAAAATTCTTAAAAAGCTATACTAGACTATAAGCTTAAAGGGACTTGTTAAACTACTTATTAACTATCTAATTAAGCTATAAAAACTAGAATTATAAGCTAAATTAACAAATTAAAATCCTAAAATTTCTAAGTACTGTTTTTGGCTTTTTATCTTTTTGAAAGACTTTTGACAGCAAAAATAAGTAATGCTAATAAGCTAGGAAGTGAAATTTAAGACCTAATCTATATTAAGCTATACCTAAACTTAATTCTACCTTAATTTGAAAAGCTAAGTCCTAAGATTACTTGGCTTAATCTTAAGCCATAAGTGACAGCAGTACTAACTTATTGTTAGTACTGGTGTACTTTGCACAAGTGCAATTCAAAAGTGCAGGCTTCCTAAGGGAAAACCTGCACTAAAACACTCTTAGTTAGTGTTTTCAAACTTAATGCAAACACCAACAACAGCTCAAAGAGCTAAGTTCAACATTAAGCTATAAAATCCAAACTCCTAAGTACCCTGGTGCTGACATTATTAAAATTAGCTCTAAACTTTTCATTTTCAAAATCTAAATTATAAAAACTCTTTTCCTAATTGTCTTAAAGGTAAACACAAATGACTAAAACAAAATGCACAAATAGTTTTGACTTTTTGAGGTCAAACACACTTAAACCAAACACTCCTTAAGAAACTAGACAGATTTAAGAAAAACTTTTAAAATGAAATTTAATGAACAAGTATTAAATACTATGTTGGGATTTACAGATTTGAAGATTACAAAACCTATTAGACAAAATAAAGAAAGAAGAAATAATGAAGGACTAAATATGTAATTGTTTAGTTAGCTTAGATAGTAAGCTAGGGTTTGGTTGTAAACCCTAGCCACCTCTATTATATAAAGAGGGTTTTAGTTAGGTTAGCTCTCACAAATTCCAGAAAAATGTAAACCAAAGGTATGAGTGAGTTAGCTAGGCGTCAAGCCTATAAGGCGCCTAGGCTTTTAGTAGTTCTTATTAGTAGCTTATTTATAAGCATTTTAATAGTAATCTTTTATTAGCAAAAACCTTGTTCTTGATTGTAAGACTCATGATATGCTGCTTATTATTATGATGACATGTTTTACCATTGTTTCTTCATACAGGTTGTTTTGTAATATCAAATAGGGGAAGATTGTTGGGATTTACAGATTTGAAGATTACAAAACCTATTAGACAAAATGAAGAAAGAAGAAATAATGAAGGACTAAATATGTAATTGTTTAGTTAGCTTAGATAGTAAGCTAGGGTTTGGTTGTAAACCCTAGCCACCTCTATTATATAAAGAGGGTTTTAGTTAGGTTAGCTCTCACAAATTCCAAAAAAATGTAAACCAAAGGTGTGAGTGAGTTAGCTAGGCATCAAGCCTATAAGGCGCCTAGGCTTTTAGTAGTTCTTATTAGTAGCTTATTTATAAGCATTTTAATAGTAATCTTTTATTAGCAAAAACCTTGTTCTTGATTGTGATCTGTTTAGTTCTTATTCTGCATTTGATCATGATCATGATATCCTAGTTGAGTCTAGATCTTGGTTTCCACAGTTGGTATCAGAGCCTCGTGGCTCTTGATCTAGGGTGTACAAGGTTTTTAAGTCGTATTTTATTTTCTTTTTAATAATAAAGAAGGCTGCTATTTTGGTGTTCGTGTTTATACATCACCTATTTCTGAAAATGATGAGCAGCAGGTGATATCATTGGCTGGTTGTACATGTTATTTGGCGGCAGAAGATGATCAAAGTATATTAGGGTTTTTCAGCAAAGAGGCAACAGCAGCAATGACACAAGAAGCAATCATGGCAAAGAAGACGTAGTAGCAGCAGGTTTGGGATCTGATTGTTTAGGGTTCCCAAAACCCTAACACAATTCAAACGGATCTGGTATGTTTTTGCATTCACAACAGCACATGTTATGATTATTGGTTAGGGTTTCATGATGGTAATACACATTGAAAAGCCTAAAATGTGAATACTTGGAACGATCAGCTTGTTGTTCATATTACTACTGTTACTGGATCTTCTTGAATACTTGGAACAATCATAATATTGGTTCATGAATCGTGGCTGTATATGGGAGCTGTTGCGTGAATATAAAATCCCTCATTCTTAGGGATTGTCTTTTATTTTACGAAAGTTTTGGCTGGATGTGTGGTTGTTTGCTAATTTTTAGGGATTATAGTTGACTTCCCTAATAACCTTATGCATATATGATTTGATTTTGGTGTGTGGCTATTAAGTTGTTGAGATGCAAATATTATGGAAGTAGTTTGGTTTATTTGATGAATGCGACTGAAAGATTGGAAGAATATAGCTGCGGGGCAATAGTAACCAACAAGGACATCACGTGGACAATTTATGTATATGTTACTGTTCGTTGGGTTATACTCATATCACTTTTCTGCTCATGATGTTTAAAGCTCCCACAGTGATGTTGATTGCACAAATAGAAGAAAGTGTGCCTATGCTGCTAAAGTTAAGGTACATTTTGTGATTACTATTGCTACTTAATAAAGCTGCCAAGAATAGGTCACGTTATATGGGGAAGAATTCTTGTGACTATTCCAAACTTTGTACCGCTGTCCCATATTTTTTTGTACTGCTTGAATTAGTGACAGCATAACAACAGTTTTGGTGACTAATTTAGGACAGAATATATAGTCACTAAATGGCAGAATTTGGTTTGTACCGTTTAGTTTGTACCGACAGCTTTGTCCGATATAGCTAGTTTGTACCGCTAGCGTTGGACGATATCGGACGACACACACTTTATTGGTTTTTGGACGTGTTTGGATCTCGGACGATGATGTGGATAAAGGCTCGTATTGGTGATTATTTTTTTTGATGACATTTGGTGCAATGGTCTTTGAAACGGGTATGCACATTCGGTTTGCAGCGTGGATTTCGTTTCAAATATAGCGACAAGGATTCTTTTTGATGAAACACCTTAAGATTTGCAGGGCATTGGGCCGTCCTAAGTATTGATCAAATGACTATTTCATTTTGCATAATTCGTGAAAATGGTGACTACTTTCTATTAGGTACGTTTTGATCGAGTTGTTAACGGAATGGTATTGAAACGGAGTGGGACGATTGTTACAGTCTCGTAGAGTTGTACGATACAACTAAGCTGATAATTGCGTGGTCACGTAAGTATGGATGATGGAAGCGCACTTAGATGATTTTCATTAATAATTACTATTTGAGGCTAACTGATTTCGAGATTCAAGAGATGGTGAGTATACTTTTAAGGGGAAGCTTAGTGTTAAATATACTTAAAACATCTACATGCATCACTTGAGGGGGAAGCGTTTTACGAGTTGCACAAGACCCCTATTACGATGATTACAAAAGGGGGGAAGAGACACATGATATGCAGGCCCTTATTATTTTGATGCTGTTTTTTCCATTGTTTTCTTTCATACAGGTTGTTTTGTAATATCAAAATAGGGGAAAGATTGTTAGGATTTAAGATTTTGAAGTTAGATTACAAAATCCTATTAGGACAAAATGATGAAAGGTGAATAATGAAGGACTAAAATATGTATTTTGTTTAGTTAGTTAGATTGTAAGCTAGGGTTTGGTTTGTTAATCCCTAGCCACCTTATTATATAATGGAGGTTTTTGTTAGGTTAGCTCTCACAAATTCAGAAAAAAATGTAAAACCAAAGGTTGTGAGTGAGTTTGCTAGGCGTCAAGAGATTTTTAGGCGCCATAGGTTTTAGTAGTTCTTATTAGTTAGATTATTTATAAGCATTTTAATAGTATTCTTTTATTAGCCAAAAAACCTTGTTCTTGATTGTGATCTGTTTAGTTCTTATTCCGCATTTGATCATGATCATGATATCCTAGTTGAGTCTAGATCTTGGTTTCCACATACCAGATGATTTTTAGCTTAAAACAAGCTTACTAAACATGAATTAACAGCTGAATTTAACTAGAAATCAAAGATTAATACTATGCTATCTAATATTTTTGGTTTTTTAGGAGTTTTATGACAAATATATGAAAATCAAAGATCTAAACTATCAAAAGCTAAAACAGATGAACATCTAAGATTATTAAGCTAAACTAATCACAAGTAAGTACTAATAAGCAAAGAGAATAAGCAAATAAGCAATATTAAGCATACAAGCTATAACTAAGCAATTTAAACTGAAATTAGAGAAATAAGAAAAGAGAAGCTTACTTGATCCTTTAGCTAAACAAAAGGTAACCAAATTTGGCAGCTACAAGCTCCCTAGCTTATTAATAAGCTAGGGTATAAGTCCTTGGGATCTCTTCCAAGTTAAGATCCCCTTCCAAAAGCTCAATTCCAATGCATTCCATAGTAAAAGTAAGTTAGACTGGTTTAAGGTTTAGAAAGGAATTATTCTGAATTGATTAAGCTTAATTTCAGCTTATAGACTGAAAAAGCTTAAAATGAGCTTATTAGCTTATTGAGACAAATTGGCTTATTAAGAGAGCTTTTGAATAAAAAGAAAAGAGAGCTTATGAATGACTTAAACTAAATTTCATTAATGAAAGTTACTGGTTACATTAAAAAGAAGATTACATTTAAGAAAAATACGAATTTAAGCTAGACTAAAAATTACTAAAAACCTAGATGGTGTGTGTGTGAGAAGTGAGGCCTATTTATAGTGCCAGGCTGAAGCTTCTAGGCCTCTTGAATCCAATTCCTAGCCTTCAATCCGCACCCTTGATTCTTCTAATCATTGCCAAATGATTTTGAGCCGTTTGATCATTGTGTGTGTATCTAAGGATCGCCAGCGTGTCATTCCCTTGATGTGACATTGTTTTAGTTGTGTGAGTGATCCAAGAGTAAATCCTACTTAACCTTGTGCTTTTCTTGCTCTGACGTGGCCTTCTCATGAGAGTGAGCTAGTAAGGAGCTCTGATAAGACTGATTTGTCCTTGCCATTTTAGTGTAGACCTCTTGAATTGACTTAAGCACCCTCTAATTTTGATTTGCCCCTTGGTTTTAACTGCTTGGTGAAACGGGGGAGACGAATGAACAGTAACCAATGCTTCGCGCCTTTTTTTTAACTATGAAACGGGTAAAAGTCAGTTGTAACTTTGCCTTTTTGACACAAATAGTTCTTCTCTTTGGTTTTCTTATTTATAGTGTAAAATGAGTTTGGAATTTGGCAGTTTAGGTCCTTGTGGTTTATAGAAAGGAAAATGGACTAGGGTTTTGGGCTAAGTAATGGGCTTTGGATCCGGGTGAGGGTAACTTAGGGTTTTTAAGGCCCATTGAGGTTTTCTAGGCCCAATAAGGGAGGAGGGGACATTTTTGGACTTTTGTGAAAGTTGAGGGTCCAAGGTGAAACATTTTGAGGATTTGTCCTTTTGTTGTTGACTTTGTTTAACCACTGTGACTGGACTTGACTGCGGGTTTGACTTTTCTGGCTTCGGTTTTGAATCCTTGGCTTCTTTTTGTACTCTTCTGATTCTCGTGTCCGTGCTTGCCCGTTTTTTGACTGTTTTCTTGTGATTTTTGATATATCCGTACCTGCATACACAAAACACAAATACAAGCATAATTTTGCCATTTTTGGTCTATTTTGGGTTTATTTGGGTTATTTTAGGTACAAACGGATATGTGTATTTTACACTTATCAAAATTCCCCAAACTAAACAATTGTGTGTCCTCACGCAATATCACATGCCTTATAACCAAATACCCCGAAATTTCCCCAAACTAAACCTTTGAAAAGTAGCAAAGATTTTTGTTGAGAGAGTTAAGAGATCACAAGTTATAAAACACCCGACTTCCCATTTTCTAAGATTTTTTCTTTTTTTTATATGATTTTTCTTGATAATTAACTACCTAACTACAACTTATTAGTGTTGACATAATGTAATGTTTTCATTACCTTATTGGTAACTTTAAGGATCATAGAACAAAAAGCACAATTAAGTGTCTAAAAGATAACTTCATCATCCCCGATTTTTCACTTTTCCCATGCTAAGCTTAAAAATAAGATCACTGCTAATTACGAACTAAGATGCTAAGACTACTTATAATTACAACTTGTGAATTCCTCTTCCCGACATAAATCATATATTTAGGTGTGTGTGTTCAAATTAATTTAAACCATTAAATCCACATATTAGATAGTTGAAATCCGACCAAGCTTTACACATGGGCCTTTTGGGCAAATATGTTAATCACTTAGTAGAATCACAACTCAAAGCAAACAAAAACCTCCTTAGCTAAGACATCGTTGGTTCACTTGTCCCATGAATGACTTTCTTCTCTAGCAATCCCACCGTCATCGGGTAAGTGCTAAGGCTTTTGACACCCCATCCGGAGAATACTAACCGAAACGTATGAACTTCCGATGAAAAAGCTTTGTAGACTTTTGCAAACCTTAGCTCAAAAAGAATACCTTGGTTTTAGAAAATGAAACTTTTACTATTTATTTTCTAACTTTGCAACATTATTATTTACTATTCACATTATTAGGCTAGGAATTGGTATCACTTTTCTTTCAACGACACATCGGCCTCGCCTCCGACAAGAGCTCGCGTACTTATTATGATACCAACCCTAAATATACATCCTCCACCCTTTCTTTCGATGTCACATCGGGAGCGAACCGACAAATGCCCATGTACTTTATTGCGATGGAGTTTGTATATTAATTATTAACACTTAAGGATTTATAACTTGCATCCTTTTTATTCACCAACTACATTTTATAGATTTTTTTTTTTTAAATACATTATTTTTGCAAATAGAAAAATTTCGTTTTAGAAAACCAAGGTATAAATTTGAACTAAAATTCTTATTTACAAATGATGTCGACTTCATCGATAAAGCTTTTTCTCTAAATATGTTGATTAGACTTTTAAGAGTAAAACTCTAATTTCGTAAGAAATCAAAAAGAGATAAGTTTTGATTAATCATTTTAAGAACTCCGGGGAAGAAAAATCACAAGTTATTCTTATAAGCCTTTAAGTTTTCCAAATAAACTTTGTTTAGCATCCTAATTCGTAACTAACACTATCATCTCTTATTCTTTACAAAAGAAATTCTCTAATAAAGAAATTCGCAAATACTTAGCCTATATAAATTCCAACTCGGCATATTTAAAATCTACTTGAGATTAGCACAAGTTTTCATTTACTAATGATTCAAGTCTAGCATGTTTAAAGTCTACATGAGACTAGCACAAACTATCATCATTAATTGTTAAGGGAGAAAGCTAGAACTCTACACGTACGATCGGGTCAAAAATTACTTCTTATTCTTACCAGCGGAAAACCTACATTTTTGTCTTAACACTTATTTTATTTTTATTATTATTATTATTATTATTTTTTAACTAATATGGCAAATAAGAACTTAAAAATTTAAAATTTTTGCTATTTTTGTGGGAAAAACGGGTACGCGAGAACAAAACAATAAGCAAGCAACATCAAATCGATAGATTCCCTACCCCAAACTAAAACGAAACATTGTCCTCAATGTTTAAAGTCGGGTCTCTACGTAAATCTAAGCCGTTTATGAAGTATGCAAAGATAAACGGGAATCGATAATGATGAAAGGATATCGGATCTCCCCAAACTAATTTCAAACAAAGGATGAGAAGCTCGAGTTGAATGGGAAACAACACCGGACACGAGAGGCTTCAAAGAATTTGTTGGGTTGATCCTACAAAAATTACAATAAACACGCAACAAACATCGAGAAATCGGAAAGAGTACAAGCTTCTCTCAACACAACACATTAAAAAATAGAAAATAGAAAAGATAAGCATGGGGTGAACTCCCATGAAGCGGCTTGTTTTTGGTAACCAAGTCGCAAGCTCGACTCGATCCCTGAATTAATTTGTCCTTAAGGAGAGTAACACGTAGAGCAAGAAACTGTTGTTAGAAAATGCCACCGGCTTATGAAATGTGACGATGCCGGGGTCAAAAACAAAATTCTCACTTCTAAAGGAGAAAATCAAAAGTGATTCCTCGGTGTAAGTGAAGTATGGAAGAAAAATCCAAATGATAATTGTGAAGGAATTGACATCTTCAACATTGCTTTGGTAGAAAGCTTCATTAAGCACAACATTCTTCATAACCAAAATGGGCTCAAAATTCAAACATTTATCTGGTGGTTCTGGCGAAGGTAGAATAAATGACGGTTCTTCAAAAACTAAAAGTGTCCCGGAGGAAATGTTCTCTTTTAAATTCTCCTCCAATGTTACAAGATTTTTATCATGAATGGTATGATAAACTAGTATACCCGGTTTGAATACTTTGTCCTCGTTTCCGAGAGAATTCAAGGTAACACTAGCCGACAACTCCGCAGTGAAAGGCGAGTCGGAATCTAACAAAGGAGATGGTAAAATACTTGATTCGGTGGAATCAAATGAAACGGTTAAGTCCTTTTTAAAATCCTTTGGTTTGGAAAAATGGTCATTAAAATCAATCGGATTATCAAAAATGATTCTTATTGGCATGACAATGGTATCGATTGGAATATCACTTGAAACTTTATCTTCTTCTTCTTTGATTTCTTCAACTTCTTGAGGACGAGAAAGAAGTTTTGGCTGTTGATGTAAGTAAGTTGCCAAGAGACAAATTATCTTTTTCCTTATCGCAATTTGAGTCATCATTTTCCACACAAATCGTATCAAAGAGAAAAACATCGGTGTTTTCCATGAACAAACCTTCTCTCCGGTGAGAGTAGGGGAAGTAGGATTGCTACTTAAAACTTCAAGGGTGGGAGGGAGAGTAAGATCAATTCCCGGTGGAATCGAATCTCTTTCAAGATAAGCTTCTAATTCACTTTCTTCCGGTGAAGTAAGTGTAAAGGAAGAAGAAGACTTAATCTCGACATCCTTATCGTTCTCTTCAAAGAGAGGGTTCATGTTGCTAGATTTGAAATTATCCTCGAATTCGAAAAGAGGATTTGAGTAAACTTGAAAGTTTACTTCATGAAAATCCTTTTTAAGAGTCGAATCATCATTACCCGGTGGTAACGAATCAAGAGGAGCAAGTTCCTCGGCGAACTTCTCAAAATTATCACTAGTCTTCACCGGAGAAGAACTAGGAAAAGGAGTATCAGTGGTACTGCCACTAAACGGATCGTCTTTTGAAAAATCGATGATAGAAATGGCATGAACAAAATTCTTTTCCTTGTTTTTCTCAGATTTATCAGCAAAGTAAACAAGTTCTTCCTTTCCTACTCTTAAAGTCAATTTTTCTTCGTACAAATCAATTAAAGCTTTTGCGGTTCGAAGGAAGGGTCTTCCTAGAATAATAGGTACTCTAGGATCGGGCTCAAAATTAACCACCACAAAATCCGCAAGAAAAGTGAAACCATCGACTCTAACTACAACATCCTCGGCTATGCCCATCGGGTGAGTAATCGAACGATTGGCAAGCTCGAGTGTCATACGAGTAGGAGTCAAAGCTTCAAGCTCAAGTTTCTTATAGATAGAATGAGGTAAAAGGTTAATGCTAGCTCCTGAATCGGCTAAAGCACTAGTTCTATTGAGTTCTTGTAAAGCACATGGGATAAGAAATTTTCCTGGATCTTCGAGTTTCTCGGGAACTTTGTTCATGATGATAGCGGAACATTCAGCATTCACAGTTGTGATGGCGATTTCCTCAAGCTTCTCTTTGTTCCTTAGCAACGAACTTAACCATTTGTTGAACTTTGGCATTTCGACAAGAGCATCTTTCAATCCAATCTCTAAACGAAAGTCTTTGATAAATCTTCGATAGAATCCAGCATGCCCGAGAAAACTTCTGATTCTTTGACCGGTTGTGGGGTGAAGGAGGCTTTGAAATTACAATCAACTTTGGCCTTACCAACTTTCAATCCTTTTCTAGAGAACTTAAGTCCTAAAACAATGCCTTCTTAACCATGAAATAGCTCTTTTCCAAGTTAGTCTAATTTGGTGTCTTCACACCGTTTGAGCATTTTGTCTAAATTGGCAAGACACGAGGAAAAAGAATCTCCAAAAACTAAAAAATCGTCCATAAAGACTTCCATCATTTTTTCTATCATGTCGTGAAAAATGGCCATCATACAACGTTGAAAAGCTTTCGAGTGCATTGCACAAACCAATGTCATACATGGTAACGCGAAAGTTTCCATAAGGCTCGTGAAAGTAGTTTTTTATTCTTGATCTTTAGGGATCAAATGGGATTTGAAAATACCCCGAAAAACAACTAAGAAACATAAAATTTTCGTGCCGATGGCAAAAACGTTCTACATTTGGTCCATGATGGTAACGGGAAAATGGTCTTTACAATGTTGCTTCGTTTCACTTTCGATAGTCGATGCAAACTCTCCATCCGGGTACTAATCTTGTTAGGCACCACTCCATTATCTTCGTTCTTAGAACAACGGACATATAAACCACCTTTTTTTAGGAACACAATGGACCAGACTAACCCATGGACTATCCGAGAATCCGGGATAAATCAATCCCGCGTCAAGAGTTTTTTCTACTCTTCTTTGATGACGTCGAGGATTTTAGGGTAACCCTCCTTTGATGTTGGACTGAAGGTTCAGTAATCATCTTCTAAATGAATCTTCTGAGAGCAAAACTCTGGATCAATGCCTTATATCAAAAGTTCCAAGCAATTGCTTGTTTTTGGTTTTTAAAATGTACCGAGTGAGGTCTTTTCATCTTGGCTCAATCTTTGGAAATTATGACTGGAAGCTTGTTATTTCCTCTAAAAATTGCATACTCGATATGCGAGAGTAACTCTTTAAGTTCGACTTCGGGCAATTCATCTTTTGGTTAATAAGAAGTAGCATATTCCATTGAAGACTTTCTTTTGGTTCAACCAACTTTAAGATCTTTATTGGCATGTCGGGTGAGTAATCTCTTGGTTTTGGTGAAGTAAGGTGATCACTGTTAGAAGTGCATCGGAGAAGTAGAATGTTACCCTCGGGAATCATAGGACGAGCATCAAAAACTCACGAAACTGGTTCAATACATCGATTGCTATTAAAACATCGTCTTCTTCAAAGAGTAAAAAATCGCTTTCATCAAAAGTAAGTGTCCGGAGATGAAGTAGAAACAATCGGATCGGTATACCGGAGAAGATTGTTGTAAGCAACGGAATAAGAAAATCCAAGAACTTCTTGTGAATAAATTTCACAAGCAGCATCGATTAGATCAACTTTCTTCAACGATTCGAGATTGTTGTATGAAATGGAAGGTGCATCACCACATTTAAGGGTTAAAGATTGATCATCATTCGACAGTAAATCTCTCCTTCAATAAACATCAAGCATAGCATGAGCCGTCTTAGAGACAGGTCGCCCGATATTCAACGGTACTCGAGGATCGGCTATAAAATCAAGAACAACAAAATCGGCCGGAAAGTAGAACTTTCCTACCTTAACAAAAACATTTTCGGCTACACCGGTTGGTTTGGAAATTGTACGTCGGCTAATTCTAATACCATTTTTGTTTCATTTCAGGGCCCTGGGATTGAAGCCTTTTTCTAAATGTATAAAGGCAGAATTGAACAGCACCGAAATCGGCAAGGCTAAGTCACATCGGAACAACCGCAAAATCACATGGAATATGAAATCGACCGGTCACCTAGCTTATCCGAAGCTTTTTAGGACAACCGCACTAAATTTACCTCAAAGGCTTGTTTTGGTTAATTCGATCATCTGTCTTTGTTAATTTAACATCTTTTTTAAACAGCGCCGCAAACTTTGCAGATGGACGCGAGCATCCTCGAAACTTAGCTCAAAGTTAAGTAATTACGGAAAATTTCCATAACTTTTGACAGCTAAGGAAGATCATCCTTTTCATGAATTTTTTCTTTTGCAAGTCTATGAAGTGGAAGGCAAATATCTTGGTTCGTTTGCACAAAAAGGCTCTTGATTGGTATCTTTTGTCCTTTGTTTGTTCTTAGACCAATGAAGGAGGTGTTGGATGTCTTTCGTGCTCGGTAGCTCCGTAACCTTTGTCACCGTATTTCCTGCTCCACCACCGGCGGTGGAATCGAGGTCCATCGGTATTGTAAACACCACTACGAGTAGGAATTGCCTTGGCTTCGTCATAGTTTTGGAATGGTATTGCATGGCAAATACTTGAACTTACGTTGGTTGGTGTGATAGCTTTGCTTGAAACTGAAGCATCAATTCTGAAAATCTCTTGCTTCTTTTGAGAATCAGTTAACTCGTTGAAATCATTTTGGTTTCGTAAAAACTTATCCAACTTCATGTGGCAAGTTATTCATGTTCGCATCATTAGCTTTTACATAAACTTTCAAAATCCATATTAGACACTCCTTGAAATGTGAAACGGGAGGTAAAGCTTGATTAACTAAAGTTGATCTATTTTGGTGGTTGGTATGTTGGGGCTTGCTAAACGGCTTCCTTTGATTGTTTGACGGTTTTTGATGGAATTTCCTCTACGGTTTTGATTCGAATTGAAATGGTATTTTCCTTGATAATCGATTTTGGTTTTTGAACATTCGGTTGAGTGAAACCGTGGGTTTCATTTGACTTGCCAAGATAATTGGGTAGGTTCTTTGAAAAATTACCAATGGTGGCTGCGGTTTGGTTAAAATTGTTGGATGTTGTCATGAAAAACGAGAATATCATTCCACCTCGATTAACGACAATAGGTTAAAATGTGATCGATCCACACTAACACATACTTCCTTAAACCGCGTAGACGGGTGCGGGAGTAGTAACCACTAAACTTTCATCTCATTCATCATTTGTTTTCATCTTGATAGTCCCTATCCCACGAGAGAAGAGGCTTTTGTTGAATAGCGAAGGAAGTATTTAGAAGGTGAAGAATTCGAAAAGGAGCATCGGACTCACTCTTGAATCATGAGCACACTTCTTAGTAACGAACTTTTGACTTGCTTTCAATAATCTCTAAACATTCGTGAGGCATCTGGTCTAAAAAATGCCACCGAGCGCCGGGGGAATCTAAGGCTCTTGATCGTTGGAATTTAAAGAATTGTAAAAAGTATCGAGTTGGTGGTAGTTTCTGAAACCATGGTGAGGACATTGAAGAAGGGAGTCCTTTAAAACGTTCCATTCTTCATTGAAGGCGTCCCGTTTGGTTTTGGAAAAAAAGTAATACTCATTCCGATTAGTACGTGGTTTTTGAAGGTGGGAAGAATTGATTTATGAATTATATGCAACAAGGTCGGTCCATGTGAGAATTGATCTAGGAGGTTTCCTTGTCTAACCAATCTCGCTTATCACCGTCGAAGAGAAATGAAAAAGCAAAAGCTTATCGAAGTTTCGAACTTCGGATTCTAAACGTTGAAGTGACTTGAGTTGAAAAATCGAAGATGATTGTGGGGTCCTGTTCTACCCCGAAACTTATTACTTTGCACAAGATTGATTAAAGGTTGTTTAAGCTCGAAATTGTTGGCATTAATCGGTGGAACAACAATAGCATCTTCATACCCCTCGATGGGTGCTTGTAACATTTGGGCCATGGTACGATTGTCGGCCATTGCAATAATGTTTTGATTGACAATTGGTTCTTCTAAATCAAAATTTTCAACAACAACCGGAGGAGTTTGTTGTTGTCGACGTCTTCGAGATGCGACCAGTGCGCATAAAAGAAAAAAAACGAAAATCAAAAGCAACACTTAACACTAATTTTTTTTAACAATGAATTTTAACGGTTACACGAAAGAGACTTAAACCAAATAATCAACTACTTCACGGTAGCTCTCAAAAATTTCTTTTCAAGGTGAGCCGTACTTCGTAGAGACACAAATGGCAAGTGTTAAATCTTTAGTTCGATTTGGGAACCAACAAGTTTACCGGAATTGATTATGATAATACCTCCGTTGAGAGTATTATATTTTGGTATTTTTACCAATTGGTGACTTTTTATTTCTTTATTAAAAAGGAAGATTTTTTTTATATTTTTGATTTTTTTTATCTTTTACTTATACTAAAAAGAAAAAGGAAAAGATTTTTATTTGCTTTTTAAATTTTAATGATTTTTTTTGGATTTTTTGTTAATAATTATAAAACAAGAATGAAACTGTCCGAGTGAAAGATCTGTCAAACCAAAAAACTAGAAACGAAGGAAAGCTTAAACACTAGTCCCCGGCACGGCGCCAAAAACTTGTGTAACAGGTTTTATATACCCAAATATCTATAAAATATAATATTCAAAAAAGCAATAAGAAAATTCCCAAGGAACTCACTCTCAAAAATATATATGAATAATATAATATACGTATACGTAACCGGTGTAAATATGATATCAAAAAAAAACACCCGGTCGTTTCCACCAACGACTAGTGAAATTGAAACCCTCGTGTTAAGCTGATTATTATTGGAATAAGAAAAAGATGAGTTATGATTATGACTACTAAATTTAAGCCACAATTCTAAAATTTTGAACAATGACAGGCAAGTAAAAACTATTAAACAAAGACGGGCAACAAATAAAACACCACGATTAAGCAAAATAGACTAAAATTAAAACCCCTAAGATTGCAAACTTATTTTTTTACACCTGAAATTAGATAAAAGAAAAATTTTAAGAAAAATAAAAATAAATTTTTTATAGATTAATTTCTTTGAATTGTTTATCAAGTAAAAACTGTTTAAGTCTAATTAAAATCCTGAAAAATAAGAAAAAATAAAAGAATTGAAATATATTTTTCCTAAGTAAAATAAGTAAAAAGAAAATTTTAGAAAAAGGAATTACTATTTTTGGCTTTTTAGATTAAAAGATATGATTTTCTAAAATTTAAACTAATTAAAAACTATATATATAAAAAATAAAACTATTAAAAATTAAATCCTAAAATTTTTATAAAAATTACACTAAATAAATAAAATGTGCAGAAATTAATAAAAAATTAAAAGCCTATTATTTGTAATCTTCTTAATAATCTGAATTAAACTAATGAAAAGCTAACCTAATTACGAATATAAAACAATAAACTTGATTAAAATACGTAACTAAGGACTAAATGGGCCAAAGACCTAAAGGACTAACTGAAAACTAAATAACAACGTAAACAACAGAAAAACAACTAAAATTAAAAAAGTTACACTACCTACTCCTGAGGAGACTACCCATGACAACTAAGTCCATTAAGCATTGAAATTTTACAAAGCTACAAGAAAACTTAAAGAAGCAAAGGTTGTAGAAGGAAGCTGGAGAGAACAACTTTAACAAAAGCACGATGGGTCTGAAATCCACGAATAAGCTCTTAAATACACTGATTATTAAAGCTGTTTACAGAAACAGGCATATCCTGGTTTTTACTAAATAAGCATAAAAAGCTCAAAAAAAGCTTAAAGTAAAATCTAAAACTTTCCCAAACTCCCTAAGATGTGCTTAAACTAATTGAATAAAAGAAACAAAGCTGAAACATTTTAAGCTTATTAAAAATGATTATGAAAATGGCTATCTCAGGAATTAAGCAAATCACAAAAGCAAATTAACAAAAACCAAGAAGCAAATCTAGACTAGAGCTTCTGAAAACTTATAAGCTACTAAGAAACTAACGAATTTATGCAAATAAAAACTACTACCTTAAGCTAGAATTCAGATTTTAGAAACTAAATATTTAACCTACTATTTTTGTATTTTTCAGGTTTTTTTTAGTGACTTTGACAGCTGATTTAACTAAGAGATTAAGCTAAAAAAAATTAAACCTAAGACTCAATCTATATTAAGATATATTAAAACTCAAGTCCTACTAAATTTGATAAGCTAAATCCTAAAATATCTATTCTAAATTAAGCCAAAAGAACACATATAACTGAGGTTACTACTGCTAGTGAAAAGGTTCACCCAGTACATAACTATTGTTAGGAAATGCTAGTGCAATTGGCAAAAAGCCTCAACCAATATTGACAGGGGCACCTATACAATTGACAGCATGAATAAGCGAGGTAAATAAGCTAGAAAATAAAATGTAAAGGTCTTATAATCTATATAAGCAAGAACACACTATAAAATACTAAAAAGAATAAGCTACTAAATCCTAACATGCTTTCTTAATGGCTTAAATATCAGCGAAGACTAACTTATGTTAGTACTGCTGGTGCAATTGGTAATACCACAAAGACTAAAATGCAGGCTCCTTAAGGGTTACCACTACTCTATATACTCTCAAATGAGTGTGTAAAAACTAGATTTAAGCACAATAAAAGCCTAGAGTCCCTATCTCAAAATTAAGCCATGTAACTTTTAATCCTAAAGTACCCGGAGCTGAGATAGTACAATAACCTTAACGGTTTAAAATTTTTAAAACTAAAGCTTTGAAATCTCACTTCCTAATGATTTATTTAAGGAAAGAGAAACGGACTCAAGGGGTTTTGCACAAAAAACTGTGAACTTTAGTGATAGTCAAAATGGCCTTTATGCCAAACACCCCTTTCAGAACTTGACAGTTTTGAGAAAAACTTTTAAAGTGAAATCTAATGAACAAACCAATACCAGATTATTTTAGCTGTATAACTAACCTAAATAACAAATTAAATACTAAATTAAGCTAGAATGCAAGTCTAAGAAATTACCTAATATTTTTTTAGTTTTTATGGATTATTAAAAGATTACTATGAGAAACTAGATCATTATGAACAGGAACAAAACAGATAAAGATTTAAGAATCATAACACTATAGAGAGAATTAAGCGACTAATGAGCTAGTAGAGTAAAACACAAAAGCAATTCTAGATATAAGCAATAAAACAACTATCAAATCTAAAAAGCCAAGGACATTAAAGAACACTTACTAATTCCCTCAGTTAAACAAGAGGCCCAAAATGGAGAGCAGCTTCAAGCTCACCGAGCTTATCAATAACCAGGAGTTAAGTCATAAGAGCCCTTCCAGGATTGATCGCTCTTCCAAATACGCTCAAATCGCAATAAAGTCATGACTAAATGTAAGTTTAACTAATATTAAGGTTTAGGTATGATTATACTGAATTAAATAAGCTCTATTCACTTATAGACTGAAAGAGCAGTATAAAATGAGCTTAGTAGCTGATGTGAACAAGTTGGCGTTTAAAGAGCATAATGAAATAAACAGAAAGAGAGCTTATAACGACTATACACTAAATTTCATTAAAAAGACTGAACTTAACATTACTTAAAAGTAATTACAACTGATTTAAAAATGACAGTAAGCTTAAAAACTAGAACTAGGCGAAAACCTAGAAAGAAAAAAAAAGGACATTCGTTGTGAAGATGAGGGGTTCTATTTATAGATCTAACGCTGAACCTTCAGGCCTTTGCTGCATCATAAATCTCTGCCATGTCATTTCCCAATATTGGAGGCGTAATGAAAGCCTTGATTCATTTCTTGGGATCACATGGATTTGCCAGCGGGCAATCCTGATGAGACCTTATGTACTTCTGTGAGAGGCTTTATCAAAACCTACACACCTTGTGGTGCTACTCCCGTCATACGTGGCCTCTATCTTGAGTGAGACTGATTGCCTCTTATTTGACAAATTTCTCCTTGCTATCGTGCTAATCCGCTTAACTGTCCTATCTTGCCATTAAATTTTGAAAGCCCTTGGTTTGATGGATGTAAACTTTGGGACGACGGGTGAATAGTGATTGGGAAATGGCGCCCTTTTTATAACTGAATTGGGTAAATTCAGTTTTAACTTTGACACATTAGCACAATTTGCCCCTCTCTTTGCATTTCTCTTTTTCTAGTTATAAACTAGTTTTAGAAATTGCAAAACTGGCCCTTATGTTTTAAAAAATTGAATGGCTAGGTTTTGGGCGAAGGATCCGGGTAAGCCCATTAGGCGTAGGGACCATTTAGGATTTTTGTCTGGAAAGTTGAGGGCTCCAAATGGAATATTTTAGGTCTTGTTGCTGTATTGTTGACCAATTGGACCATTTGACTGGATTTGACTGAGGGTGACTGTCTGGCTTTCAGCTTTAGAATCTTTGCTTCTTTTTTTTTGTACTCGTCTGATCTCGTTGGTCCATGCTTGCTTGTTTGTTGACTGTTTTCTTGTGATTTTTTAATATATCCGTACCTAGCACAACACAAAACTCAAACTCAAATACAAGCATATTTTTTGCCAATTTTGGTGTTGTTTTGGTAATGGGGGTTTTAAGCAGAACTGGATATGTTGTATTCGATACTTATCAAAATCCCAACTAACCAGATTGGCGGTCCCTCAGCAATATCACATGCCCTAAACCAATACCTCGAACATTCCCTAAACTTTGAAAAGTAGCAAAAGAATGTTTGTGTGAGAGAGTTAAGAGATCACAAGTTATAAAACACCCGATTTCCCATTTTTAAAGATTTTTTTCTCTTTGTATGAATTGTTCTTGATAATTAACTACCTACCCTAAACTTATTTGTGTTGACATAATGTAATTGTTTTTCATTACCTATTGAACTTTAAAGTACATAGAACAAAAAGCACAATAAGTGTCTAAAAAATAACTTCATCATTACCTTATTGTTTCCAATGGTCCACATGAATTGTATGTTGTGTGGCCTTTTGTAAGATTTAGTCACACAAAGCATGGTTTTATTGGATTTAATCACATACAAATTACCAAAAGTGGCCACATAGGACATAAAGTTGACCATAAGTTTGTTTAAAGTCAAGTTGAATGTGATTTTTTGGACTATTATTCAGCCAAGGGTTACTTGAATTTGTAAGTTTTGAGGCATATTGTAATATGTAGTCACACAAAGCATTTTTTTTAATTTATAGTCCACAAACAAGTTTTTAACCGAAAGCAGGCCAAAAGGTTAAAAAGTGTGACCATATGTTGTTTATAGTCAAGTGAATGTGTATTGGTGTTGACTATTGTTTCAGTCATTGGTCGACAAGATATTTAATGTGTGTGCAATTTTAACATTTATCACACCAAGCATGTTTTTTGTTGTATTTAGTCATATACAAGTTAACGAAAAAGTGGGCCAAAGTGTTTAATAAGTGTGGACCAATATCTTTCTAAAATCAAAGTAAATGTGTATTATTTGTGACTATTGATCATCCAATGGGTCACATGAATTTTAAGTTTGGTGGCCTTTTGTAATATATAGTCACACAAAGCGGGTTTTGTTGGGAGTTATCACATACAAGTTAACCAAAAGTGGCCAAAAGGGTTTAATAAGTGTACCATATGTTGTTTAAAGTCAAGTGATGTGGTATTTTGTGTGACTATTGTTCATCCAATGGTCACATGAATTTTAAGTATTGTTGGCGTTTTTGGGGAATATGAGTCACACAAAGCAGGAATGTTTTTTAATTTAGTCACGACAAGTTAACCAAAAGTGGCCAAAAGTGTTAATAAGTTTGACCATATGTTGTTTAAACTCAAGTGAATGTGTATTTTGTGTGACTATTGTTCATTCAATGGTCACATGATTTTTAAGTCAAACACTTGCTAACATACTCAGCTACATCCTTTTTTATTCTAGGCCACCAATACCTATCTCTCAAATCATAATACATCTTGTCAGCACCTGGGTGTACAGAGTACTTCGACCTATGGGCTTCATCCATTATCAGGGTCCTTACCTCACCATTCAAAGGTACCCATATTCGATCTAGGTAGTACAAGGTTCCATCGCTTCTCTGTTCTATCATCTAATCCAAACCTTTCTGCAACCCTGCAAACTCATCCACAGCCTCCTTCTGAGCCGTTAGTATCCTATCCTTGATACTCCCGACTGAAGGGTCATATTCATAGCTCGAACTCTTTTAGGCTTACTTTTTCTTCCTACTTAGGGCTCAGCCACCACATTCGCCCGTACCCAGAGGTAGCGAATTCACAGTCATAATCACTAAAAACAACTCTATCCAGCGACGCTGTTACATATTCAACTCTTTGATTACAAAAGATATGCTGAAGACTCTTATGATGCCGAATAGATGACATTTTTTTTGTCCCTGACAGATAAAGTCTCCAAATCTTAAGTGCAAACACGACCCGCACCCATTCCAAAATCATGGGTATAAAAAAAAATATTTTTTCGCATGAATTTTCAACTGCCCTAGATGCATAGGCTATCACCTTACCTCTTTGCATTAACACATAGCCTAGTCCTATCCCGGACGCATCAACACAAAATACCACAATGTGCTTTTCTGGTATATTGGGGAAGCTAGAGATAGTCATAATACAACTTATCCATCTGGTTTGAATGTCAATTCAGTTCTCACCCCAATCGTAAAACCTTACATTTTGGATCCAGATAGATAAGACACATAGCTATCTTAGAAAACATTCTCAATGAACCGATGGTAATATCTAGCCATCCAAGAAAAACGAACCCTCAGTCGGAGTTTTAGGGCATTCTATCTTAACAGCTTCAATCTTACTAGGGTCTACATGAATCCCATTACCATTTATCACATGCCTAAGAAACTGCACTCTCGTACCAGAATTCACACTAAGAAAAAAAAAAACCGTAGCAGACAGTTTCTCCTTGTTGAGCAGCCCAAGACTAACCTTAAGTGTCTACATGCACCTCTCCGATCTTAGAGTAGATTAAGATAGCTCTATAACACTATCACAAATTTATCAAGATAAGGCCTACCAACGACTATTCATCAAAGCTATAAATACTGATGGTGCGTTAGTCAACCCAAATGGAATTTATAGTGAACTCGAAATGTCCATAACGAGATTTAAACTAGTCTTTGGAATGTCATCCACAACACTCTCAGCTGATTTGGTATTCAGACCTAAGATCTATCTTCGAGAAAAACTGCGACCCTTGTAGTTCGTCAAATAGATCATCAATGCTTGGAAGTGGATAATGAATTCCTTAACAGTCAACTTTTTAAATTCTCTATAGTCAATGCACATCCTAAAAGAACCATCTTTTATTCTTACGAAACAACACCGTGATTCCCTAAGCAACGAACTGGCAAATGAAACCTTTGTCTTGGAGTTCCTTGAGTTGTCCTAACAACTCCTCTAATTCAAAAGGTGCCAAACGATAAGGAGACTTGGCTACCGGAGTTGCTCCAGGGATTAACTCAATCCGAAACTCAATTTCCTAAATAGGCGGTAATCCAGATAGATCATCCAAGAATACCTCAGGAAAATCTCTAACTACAACAATCTCTTCTTGTTTCTTAACACCCATCAAAAATCTTGCTTTCTCTTCCGGTCTCTCTCCTACTACTCTAAGCACCTTGCCATCCGGTAGTGGTATCCTCACCACCTTCTCATGGCAAATTATTTCAGCCTTATAATTAGACAACCAGTCCATACCTATAATCACATCAAAACTCCCATGCCCAAAAGGTATCAAGTCGATGTCAAAGACATGACCCTCGATTTTCCCTAGTTGCATCCCTTTTTAAGAACTTATCAATCCCTCTAACTAGCTGCCCGCTACTATCTTAATCTTATATCTAAAACCTAAATCGCTGGTTCCCAACCTAACAGGTATGAAAGTAGTGAAACAAAAAATTAGTCGGCACCAGAGTTCAAATAAGGTATGGCAAAAAGATGTTCAAAGTAAAAACGCAAACCCCACAAGGTTCAGATCCGGAGCTTCCTCTGCTTCCAGCAGGAATGCCCGACCCCTAGCCGAGTTTCCTTGGGTTATTTCACGACCCGCTACCCCCATTCTATACAGCAACTGATTTGGTTATTTTTCCTCCCAGTCCTTATGCCCTATTCTACCTAGGACAAGCTAACCTGACATGGTCGGTACTACCACACTTATAACATGCCCTAACAATTGGGTTTCTAGCATTGACAGGATTCATATTCCTCGGCACACCTCTACAATCCCTTGCCAAATGACCGTGACTAGGTTATAAATCCAATTAATATAAATTGGGCCTTTGGTAATCCTAAGGAAATTACCTAGTGAGATATTGGTAGCCTATACTTGATAGTAGACTAGCAGGAGCAAGTTAAGCAAATGAACTCCACAACAGAGGTTTGTCAGTATCCTAGTGTGCCGGTTAATTTTCCTGGCAATTTTACGAGCCAATGGTATTGCTAATTCCACAACTAAGCCGCGTATATAAGCACTCTAATTGCCATGGACAGGTGCTTGGATCCCAAATCAATTGATGGATTATGGATATAATTTTATGCAGACTAAGATTTATATTGATAATGAGAGTACTATCTGCATAGTGAAGAACTCTGTTTTTCACTCAAAGACAAAGCACATTGAGATTAGGCATCACTTTATCAGAGATTCCAATGAGAAGAAGCTTATTCAGATGATAAAGATTCACACAGATCAGAATGTAGCAGATTTAACTCATAAAAGCATTTGATGTAGCGAATTTAAGAAATATCTGATAGGCTTGGAATCTTAACCCTGAATATTAATTAAAGGAAGGTTAATTGTGTTCATATGCAGCAGATTATACATAAATGATGATTGGAAAAGAATGCAAAAGCTGCTAAGGATGAAATTAGAGTAAGTACTTATAACTTTAAGTTTCTGCTGTTAAAGTATAATTAGTGCTACTAGTTATACTTAATACTGCTAAGTTAATACAGTTAGTTATACTTAACACTGTTAAGTATAATTAATACTGTGAGAATTGAGAGAAATAAGTGAGCATAAAAACAGAAAGAGAGATGTGTGAACATAAAAATAGAAAGAGTGACTTTGTGAGCTAAAAGAATTGAGAGATATAGTGAGAATAAAAACAGAAAGAGAGCTGTGTGATATAAAAATAGACAGAGTGATTCAGTGAGAAAAAGAATTGAGAGATATAGTGAGAATAAAAACAGAAAGTGAGATGTGTGACATAAAAACAGACAGAGTGATTCAGTGAGAAAAAGTAATTGGAGGAGATAAGAGTACGAATAAAAACAGAAAGAGAGCTGTGTGATATAAAAACAGACAGAGTGATTTAGTGAGAAAAATAATTGAAAGATATAGTGAGAATAAAAACATAAAGAGAGCTTGTAAGAATCAAAATTTATGATGGAAATGCTTTTTGGAACGAAATTAAAGTTATTGCTGGTGACTCAAAGTTAATGCTGCTAGGTATAAACTTACTACTGCCGGTTAAGTTAATGCTGCCAGGCATAACTTACTACTGCTGGGTCAATTAATGCCTGATAGGCTTAACTAGACTGCTAGTTCAAGCTAAATGCTGGTGAAGGGTGATTTCCATAAATACTTTGATGTAGGTTTTTTCATTCAATCACTTAATCGAATTTAAACTTTGTTATACCTCTAATCATAACCCCTAACTCAATTATTTCATTGTTAAATCATCAAAACCCCCAATCAATGGCTGCCAAAAGTCCGCGATGTTCACAATAACATGGTTCGCATTCTTAGATAAACCCCCTAAAAGTGATGGATATCGAGCAAATCGTGATTTTTTTTGCAACGCACATCCTATCAAATATGCGTTAACGGTTAATCTCACAATCTAACTACATGTAATTGAAGCCAATTCTGGCTCCTACAAAGTGAAAACCTGTTTAATAAGAAGTGCAGATACACTCCTAAATGGATACGAATAAGGTGATAATCATTGAGAACGTGTAAGAAGGATCTCCAATTAGAAGATGCTGAAGGTAACTTGAAGGTCGTCCAAATGCCTACAATATTAAACAACTAAACACCATAGGTATGAAAATCGTAACACAAAGCTTACATTCTATAAAGCTTTCTATTTCACCTCAATGAACTTTCTTATACCATATAATTCTGCAATGCGTTTAGTGGCTAAACTACTGCTTGGAACGAATTTATGGCACTATGGCCTTTGCAGTCATCTGTCTTGCACAAACCACATCATATGGTAAGAAACTTGGAGGGTGGGGTTTAAATTTATAATGTATCTAAGGTTTGTACAAGTGTTCCTGGATAAACAAGTTGAAGGAATGTTCAAACATAAAGAGATTTATGTTACCCCCTCTCACATAAAGAAGATTTTTACCAATATAAAGAGGGAAGGAAAATATTTTTTTGGAACAATCACACCTTTATTTATAACCATGATTGTTCAAGCACAAGAACAAGTAGGTGAAGGTTCAGAGATACCAACTGATTCCCATCATACATCCACTACTACTCAACCATCTACATCTAAACCTCCAGAAGAATTAGTCTAAAAGGAAACAGAGGAAAGACATTGAGGATCCTTAACTTAGTGGTCCTACAGAACCTGTAACTGATGATACTGAAAATGTGGCAAGTGTACCTACACATTCCAATGATCCACTGCTCAGTGGTGAGGATAGACTGAAACTAAATGAATTGATAGAACTTTGTACCAGCTTATCACAAAGAGTTCTTGACTTGGAGAAAACAAAGACCTCTCAAGATACATGGATTACTGAATTGAAGAAGAGGGTTAAGAGGTTGGAAAAGAAAGGATGGTCAGGAACCACAGGCACAAAGATTATACAAGGCTTGGGAAGCTCTGCAAGATGGTTTCCTCGAAAAAATAGAAGGTTTGGGTGCTCAAGAGATGCATCCAAACAGGGAGGAAAATTGATGAAATTGCCTAAGAGAAAGGTTACATTAGTATGATGAACCAAGGGAGGTATGGTGATAATTTAATGTTTAATACTGGTGTTCTTGATAATGAACAAGATATGGTAGAGAACGAGGTTGATATGGCTGAAAAGGATTTTAGTACTACTGGTGAAGTAGTTACTACTGCTAATGCTGTACTTAGTACTGCTGAAGGTATACAGAGCAGTACACAACAACAACTATTAAGATGACCCGGCTCAAGACTTTAATAGAGATCAAAGCTACAAAACCCAAGGCTAGAGGGGTTATAGTTCAAGAACCAAGTGAATTTACAACCACAACATCACCTTTCACAACCACACAACTTCCCTAGCTAAGACAAAGGAAGCCGTAAATGGGTTGAGCCTGCAAAACCTTGAAAAAGAAAGATCGGATAATGTTTATAAGGAGTTGTCCCAAAAACTTCAAGCTCAATTATATGCAGAATTGGAAGAAGAAGAAAGCTTGCAAGACATAGAGAAGAAGTGTGGTTTGATGCAAACATTGCTAATAGGATTATGTTCAAAGCTATGATGGAATGCAGAATATGACTAGCTGCAAGATTACAGGCAGGAAAGCAAGAGAATGACTATTAAAGGAAAAAAAAGGTCAAGATAAAAGGAAGAATCAATTTGCAAGACTTAGAGCAGAAGAGCAAGAAGAAAACCCACCACTAAGCTCAAAAGAAAATACAATGTCTACTTATTGAAAAAACATGGCTAAAACAAACACAATCAATTAAAGACAAAAGCTTTAGGATATTCAATGGTATTTGACAAAGAACTAAAAAGAGTAACATAATTGTAGACAGGATACCAGAGTTAGTGAAGGCCAGCTGAGACAAAACAAAAGGAAGTTTCTAAAAAGAGCAAGAGGAGAACTTGAATTTGAAAATGTAAAGAAGCAAAAGTTAGATTGAGAATTAGAAGCTAAAGTAGAATGATGAATCAAGAGAGAAAGATAAAAATCATATTGGAGATAGTCCTCGATGATGAGGTAGAACTGATGCTATACCTCTAGCCACTAAGCCTCCATTATTGTTGACTAGAGAAAATCATCAAGAAGATCAATTGGTATACTTCAAGTCATAAAGAGCTGATGGGAAATTTCAAAGAGGTACACATCAACGAATTCAGATTCATTAGAATATTAATAGAGAACGTGGACACTCTCTGATGTGATATCAACTTCTTAAGCTTATGACAAAACATCTCAAGAATCTTGGAAGTGTTTGAATGCATCCTCCTAGTAAAGATAAAGCTTTTAATCAAGAAACTTGAAGATTTAGAAGATGAACATCAAGTTTAGGGGAGGATTGTTGGGATTAAAAGAATTTTTGAAGCTGTTTAGAAGTTACTGCTGCTTAGGTTAGAGTTACTGCTGCTAAGCATAACTTAGTGCTGTTAGTGATATTAGTGAAAAATATGCTAAGCATAACTTAGTACTACTCCTTCCATTATGTTGTACAAGTAATCATGACAAAGAAATGTTGAGGAAGATTATTAGCAAGCTTTCAAGACCTTGAGCATGAGGGTGGAGACACAAAATCGCAAGGCGGCATAAAGATTCAAGGATAAAGATTTAGAGATCTCAGTTTTGGGATTAAAAGACTTTTTGAAGCTGTTTGGAAGTTACTGTTGCTAAGGTTAGAGTTACTACTGCTAAGCATAACTTAGTGCTGTTAGTGATATTAGTGAAAAATATGCTAAGTAGTTAGTACTGTCAGTTACTACTGCTAGTATATATTACTACTGCTAATGGAAGTTAAGACTGTTTAGAGACTTAGAAGAAATTCTACTAAGTAGTTAATACTACTAGTATAAAAGTTACTACTGTTAGTGTAACTTAGTACTGCTAGTATATGTTAGTACTGCTTGAGTAAAGTTACAACTGTTAGCATAAACTTAGTACTGCTATTGTAACTTAGTACTGGTGATGAAGAATAAAGAAAATATTCTAAGTAGTTACTAGTGCTTGTACACAGTTAGTGCTGCTAGTATAAAAGTTACAACTGCTAAAAGATTACAACTGCTAGAAGAGTTTCTACTGTCAGAAGGATAAAGACAAGAGAAAGGATAAAGATGAAGATTGTTTATCAAGATTACTTACAGGATAAGTATGAGATATTTTCGTAAAAGATACGTATAAGTTATTTTTTTAGAAGATCATGATAACTTAGGAAAGTATTGTAAGCCTGTTAGGATTCCTTGGTGTATAAAAGGAGTCCTAAGGCATAGAGTTAGATATCTAAAAAATCGTTTTGTTTTTGATATCATTATAGCTTCAAGGTTTGGTAAACCCTAACACTATTAAGAGTGTTTGTATTATATTAAGGCTGAAAGTTTGGTAAACTGTTTGTTATTGATCTTGTTCATTATTGTTTCATTAAAATTTTTCTTAGTATCATTGACTAGATTCCGCATAGTCTTTGATATTCATAATCAAAGTTTTTGTGATAGTTGTTTTGGATTTATTCAATACAACTTAAGCTTATACAAGCTAAGCAAGATCTATTATATTGGGATCAACAAGTGGTATCAGAGCTTGTAAGAAGCTTTGAATAAGAAAAAACTCTACTACATACAAGATCAACTTTTTCAAGAGACAATGGATTCTCAAACTACTCAAACCATCAACCTACCCATACTCTAACCTGATGAATATGATCTATAGAAGATGAGGATGGAGCAGTACCTACAATGCACTTATTACACTCTATGGGAAATCATAGAAAATGGTAATGCACCCATAGTAACAAAAATTGTTGATGGTAAGGACACTGTTATTCCTCCTATAACTGTTAAAGAGAAGCACTTTGTTGATGGCATTACCTAATGAGCATCAATTAAAGTTCAACACATATAAGGATGTTAAGTCACTGATGCAGGCTATTGAGAACAGATTTGGAGGTAATACTGCTACAAAGAAAACTCTAAAAAATATTCTGAAGTAGTAATATGAAAACTTTGCTGCATCCAGCACAGAAGTGATTGAGCAAACCTATGAAAGGCTTCAAAATCTAATTAGTCAAATGGAGATGCATGGTGAAGTTATCTCTCAAGAAGACATCAATCAGAAGTTCTTGAAAAGTCTGTCACAAGAATGGACTATGCATACTATTGTGTGGAGAAACAAACCAGAGATTGAAACAATAAGTTTGGATGACCTCTTCAACAACCTGAAGGCTTATGAATCAGAGGTCAAAGGGACATCTAACTTAACCACTAACTCACACAATGTAACCTTTCTATCTACTAGCAGCACTAATAATGCATCTGGAGCAGTTAATACTGCTCAGGGTATTAATACTGCTAGCACTTAGGGTGCTGCTGATAACTCAAAATCTGGTGAAAATTTTAGTAATGCTATAATTTATTCCTTCTTTGCTAGCCAACCAAGTATTCCACGGCTTGATAATGAAGATCTTCAACAAATCAATCCTGATGATCTAGAAGAGATGAACTTGAGGTGGGACATTGTTGTGCTAACTATGAGAGCAAAAAGATTCCTGAAGAATACTGGAAGGAAACTGGACATGACCAACAAAGAAAGAATTAGGTATGACAAGTCCAAGGTGGAGTGTTTTAACTGCCACAAAAAAGGACACTTTGCAAGGGAGTACAAGGCACCCAGGAATCAAGACAGCATGAATAAGGAGCCTACAAGAAGGACTATGCCAATTGAAGAAACTACTTCAAATGCCTTAGTGTCTTAGTGTAATGGCTTTGGCTATGATTGAAGTGACCAAGCAGAAGAAGGTCCAACCAATTTTGCTCTCATGGCTTATTCTTCAACAAGTTTAAGTTCTTCTACAAACTCTGAGGTATCTAATGACTCAAATTATTGTTCATCTTGTTTAAAATGTGTAAAAAATCTAAAAGAACAAAATGAACAATTAGTTAAAACTTAAGAACCGCTATTATAAGTGTTGTCTCTTATAAATCTGGTTTAGAATCTGTAGAAGCTAGACTATTAGTCTTTAAGAAAAATGAGTATGTGTATGAGGAAGATAAAAAACTCTTAAAATGTGAAATCTATTTAAGAGATTTAGATATTACAGAGCTTAAAAGGAAGTTAGATTTGGCTACAAAAGAAAAAGATGAGGTTCAACTTACAGTACAAAAATTTGAAAATTCATCAAAAAAACCTAAGTAAACTTCTAGACAGACAGATAATGGATAAGTGCAAAACATGATTAGGGTATAATGCTATCTCATCTCCCTATACTGGGAGTTTTATGCCACCAAAATTTGATTTAGTTTATCCTAGTCTAGATGATTTTGTTGATGTGAATGTTAGTGAGTCTGTAGTTGAAAAGCCTACTGTTGAGACTAATGAACCTAAGACTTCTAAGAAAGAAAATGGAGCCCCAATTATTGAGGATTGGGTATCTGATAGTGATGAAGAAAATGTGCCTAAGGTTGAGATGTTTAATAAACCTAGTTTTGCTAGATAATCCTCTTGTTAAGTCTACTAAGCAAGTAAAATCTCCTAGGAAAACATCAATTGATAAAAATAGGCAAAACACACCTAGTCCTAAAGGGAACAAGAGGAACTGGAACCAACAGATGTCTCAAAAATTAGGAAGTGATTTTGAGATGTTCAACAAAGCTTGTCATGTGTGTGGTAGTTTTGATCATTTGAAAAATGATTGCAATAACTGGTATAATAATGGAAGATTTGCAAAACTAGTTTGGACCAATGTTCAAAGGGTAAACAAACAAAATTTCTCTAAATTAACTCACCCTAGTCCAAAACAGGAACTGTGTTCCAAGAATAGTCTTAACTAAGTCTGGCCCAATTTTAGTTTTTTTAATGCTGTTAGACCAGTTAATACTGTTCAATCAAGAACAGCAGTAAATAATGCAGGACCCATGAAAAATGTTATTAATAATGCATATTCAACTGCTAGAAGGCCTTTTAACAAAATAACAGCAGCTAATAACAGTAATTTCACTAAAAAGGTTAATACTGTTAAGGGAACAAGGGTTAATACTGCTAGGCCAAAAGCAGTTCTTAGTGCTGTTAAGGGAAACAAGGGAAATGTTGTTAAGGCCTTAGCATGTTGGGTTTGGAGACCAAAGCACAAAGTTTTAGACCATGTCTCCAGAAATAATGGTGCATCAATGTCCTTTAAAAGATTTGACTATTATTGATTCCACAAGGTCTGATCCAAGTAAAGTATTGGCTTGGGTCCCTAAAAGAAACTAATTTTCTTACCATTATGTGTAGGGCAATCCACAGCAAGATTTTAAGGATAAATGAGTTATTGACGTGGAGCTTAGGCACAATGATAGAATCAGATCTCTATCTTTCAGATTATGAAGAAATATTGTTAAAGGATTTGTTGCCTTTTGCGAGGTAATTCAAATGAGGAAAAAATTTACTAGGAAATGTAAAATAAGAACTGGTAAATTAGATTTTAAAGATGTGTATTTTGTAAAGAACTAACAGTATTAACTTTTCAGTGTCTCACAAATGTGTGACAAGAAGAATAGTGTTCTTTTTACTGACACTTGAATGTGTTGTTCTGTCTCCAGACTTTAAGTTAACTGATGAAAGTCATGTTTTGCTTAAAGTTCCTAGAAAGGATGACATGTATAGTGTTGATTTAAAGAATGTTATTCCTCAAGGAGGTCTTACTTGTCTCTTTGTAAAAGCCATACTAGATGAATCTAATCTTTGGTATAGGAGGCTTGGAAATGTAAATTTCAAAACAATAGAACTAAATCGTATGGGGGAAGCCTTGTAAGAGGTTTGCCTTCAAAAGACTTTTTATAATTATCAAAACCTGTGTTTACTTGTCAGAAGGTGTAAGCAACACAGAGCTTCTTGTAAGACGAAAACAGTCAGTTCAATGAGCCAACCATTACAAATGTTGGACATAGATTAGTTTGGCCCAACATTTGTAAAGAGTTTAATGAAAAAGGATGTATTGCTAGTTGTACTAATTGATTTTAGTAGTTTTTAGTTCGGTTTTTCTTTTTAGCACTAAGGTGAAACTTCTTATAAATCTTAAAACTTTTTAATAACAAGGCATAGAAAGTTCTAAGAGAACTTAGGTGAAGTGATTAGTATGTGACAATGGGACTGAATTCAATAATAGGGTCATGAATCTGGTTTGTGAAATGAAGGGTATTATAGGGGATTTCAGTGTTGCTAAACTCCACCAACAAAATAGACGTAGCGAAAGGAAAAATAAGACACTAATAGAGGCTGCTAAGACTATGTTAGCTGATTCAAAATTGCCAACAACTTTCTGGGCTGAAGCAGTTAATACTACTTGTTATGTCCAAAATAGGGTGTTAGTTATCAAGCCTCACAACAAGACTCCTTAAGAAATATTTCTAGGTAGAAAACATGCCTTAAGTTTCATGAGACCATTTGGGTGTCCTGTTACAATCCTTAATACCATAGATCACCTAGGAAAGTTTGATGGAAAGGCTGATGAAGGGTTCTTTGTAGGATACTTTACCAATAGCAAAGCATTCAGAGTGTTCAACAATAGAACTAGGATAGTAGAAGAGAACCTGCATGTTTAATTTAGTGTGAATACACCTAATATTGCATAAAGTATACCAAATTGGCTTTTTGATATAGATGCACTAACAAAGTCTATGAACTATAAGCCAGTTGTTGCAGGAAATCAATCTAATGGTAGTGCAGGTACAAAAGCATGTGATGATGCAAGTAAAGCTAGAATGGAGATAGTACCTGGCAAAGATTACATGTTGCTACCAGTGTGGCATGCTGATCCACTATTCTCTTAAAGTTCAAAGGATTCTGTTGATGCTAGATTCAAACCATCAGGGGAGGAGGAAAAGAAGGATGCTAAAGATCTAGGGAATGAAGATAGTGAGGTTCCAAGTATAAAGGATTCAAGAGTTAATCAAGAGAAGGATATTAGTATTAACAGCACTAACACTATTAATACTGTTAGTCCAACTGTTAATGATGCAGGCGTAAAGAATAATGTTGTTGATGAAAATATAGTCTATGGATGTGCTGATGATCCAAATATGCCTGAGTTGGAAGATATTGTTTATTCAGATGATGATGAAGATATTGGTGCAGAGGCTTACATGAACAATTTAGATACATGTATGCCTGTCAGTCCTATTCCAACTACAAGAATTCACAAAGATCATCCAATTGAACAAATTATTAGAGATTTGAATTCAGCACCTCAAACAAGAAGAATGACAAAGAGTGTGACTGAATATGCTATGTTTAGTTCAGTACAGCAGAGGACCAAGCATAAAGACTTTCAGAATTGTCTGTTTGCATGTTTCTTATCACAAGAAGAGCCCAAGAAGGTAATCCAAGCATTAAAAGATCCAAGCTAGATAGAAGCTATGCAAGAGGAGCTTTTGCAGTTCAAGTTACAACAGGTTTGGACCTTGATGGATTTACCTAATGGAAAAAGGGTCATTGGTACTAAATAGGTGTACAGGAACAAGAAAGATGAAAGAGGTATTGTGATTAAGAATAAAGCAAGATTGGTTGCACAAGGATACACACAAGAAGAAGGAATAGCCTATGATGAGTTTTTTGCTCTTGTTGCCAGAATTGAAGCAATTAGGCTATTCTTAGCCTATGCCTTATTTAAAGACTTTGTGGTGTATCAGATGGATGTCAAGAGTGCATTTCTTTATGGTAAGATTGAAGAGGAAGTCTATGTTTATCAACCACCAGGATTTGAAGACCCAGACTTTCCTAAAAAAGTATAATAAATAGAAAAGGCACTTTATGGACTGCATCAAGCTCTTAGAGCTTGGTATGAAACCTTGTCAACTTATTTATTAGACAATGGGTTTCAGAGAAGAAAGATAGACAAGACTTTATTTATCAGAAGGAACAAAGGTGATATTCTATTAGTTTAAGTATATGTAGATGATATCATTTTTGGCTCTACAAAGAAGTCATTATGCACTGAATTTAAGAAGATGATGCATAAGAAGTTTCAAATGAGCTCTATGGGTAAACTCACATTCTTCCTAGGACTGCAAGTGAAGCAAAAGGAAGATGGGATTTTTATAAGTCAAGACAAGTATGTGACTGAGATTTTGTACAAGATAGAAAATTTGGCACTTTTGTGATGTTCATTACAGGCTAAGCACACTATGGAAACCCATAAGCTTTTGCTCAAAGATGCAGATGGTGAAGATGTAGATGAACATTTGTATAGATCCATGATTGAATCATTGATGTATTTAACTTCTTCAATGCCTGATATTATGTTTGCAGTATGTGCTTATGCAAGATTCCAAGTCAATCCTAAAAGTTCACATCTTCTTGCTGTGAAAAAAATCTTTAGATACTTAAAAGGTCAACCTAAATTGGGCCTTTGGTATCCTAAGGATTCACCTTTTGATTTGGTGGCATATATTAACAGTAACTATGCAGGAGCAAGCTTAGATAGGAAGTCCATAACAGGAGGTTGTCAATTCCTAGGGTGTAGATTGATTTCATGGCAATGCAAGAAGCAGACTGTGGTTGCTAATTCCACAACTGAAGCTGAGTATATAGCTGATTCAAATTGCTGTGGACAGGTGCTTTGGATCCAAAATCAATTGCTGGATTATGGATATAACTTTATGCAGACTAAGATTCATATTGATAATGAGAGTACTATTTACATAGTGAAGAACCCTGTTTTTCACTCAAATACAAAGCACATTGAGATTAGGCATCACTTTATCAGAGATTCTTATGAGAAGAAGCTTATTCAGATGATCAAGATCCACACAGATCAGAATGTTGCAGACTTGCTCATAAAAGCATTTGATGTTAGCAGATTTCAATATCTGATTGCAAGTATTAGAAAGCTTAACCTCTGAAGTATTTATTGAGGGGAGGACAATTGTGTTAATATGCAGTGGATTATACACAAATGATGATTGGAATGGAATGCAAAAGCTGCTAAGGATGGAAATTTGAGTTAGTGTTAGTAACTTCAAGTTTCTAACTCAAATTTCTGCTGCTAAGTATAATTAGTACTGCTAGTTATACTTAATACGGCTAAGTTAATACGGTTGGTTATACTTAATCTTGTTAAGTATAATTAATACTGTGAGAATTAAGAGAATAAGTAAGAATAAAAACAGAAAGAGAGATGTGTGAAAATAAAAACAGATAGAGTGAATTGATGAGAAAAAGAATTGAGAGATATAGTGAGCTGAAAAATAGAAATAGAGATGTGTGAAAATAAAAACAGATAGAGTAAATTGGTGAGAAAAAGAATTAAGAGATATAGTGAGCTGAAAAATAGAAAGAGAGATGTGTGAAATAAAAATAGATAGAGTGAATTGGTGAGAAAAATAATTGAGAGATATAGTGAGCTGAAAAATAGAAAGAGAGATGTGCGAAAATAAAAAAGATAGAATAAATTGGTGAGAAAAAGAATTAAGAGATATAGTGAGTTGAAAAATAAAAAGAGAGATGTGTGAAATAAAAACAAACAAAAAGAATTGTGAGCTAAAAGAATTAAGAGAAATCAAAAACAGACAGAGAGAATTGTGAGCTAAAAAGAATTGAGAGAAATAAAAAATAGACAGATAGAATTGTGAGTAAAAAGAAATGAGAGAAATCAAAACATACAAAGAGATTTTGTGAGCTAAAATGTTAATTTGATGATGGAAAAGTTGTTCAGAATGGAATTGAAGTTAATGATGGTGATTCATAGTTAATGCTGCTAGGCATAAACTTACTGCTGCTTGGGAAAGTTAAATCTGCTAAGCATAAACTTACAAGTGCTGGTGAAAGTTAATGATGTTAAGCATAACTTACTACCGCTGAGTTACTACTGCTGGGTTACTTACTACTGCTAGTTGAAAGTTAATGCTGCTAGGCATAACTTACAATTGTCGGTGAACGTTAATGTTGTTGAGGGTAGGTTCATAAATACTTCGATTAAGGGTTTCAATCACTCATTCAATCAATTTCAATCTTTTACATACTCTCTAATCATAAACTCTAACTCAATTTCATCATTTTTCATCAAAATCCAACACAATGTCGGATATAAAGTTTGCTGATACTCATAATTTAGTCGCGTTTTTGGAAAAACCCACTAAAAGTGCTGGGTTTGAGGAGATAGTTGATTTTCTGATTACACACACTATCAAGTATGCTTTAACGATCAATCGAACTACATATACTTTGTGCATTGAGCAATTTTAGGCTACTGCAAAAGTAAAAACTGGCAATGGAGAAGTCCAGTTACAAGCCCTAATGGATAAGAAGAAGGTGATCATAACTGAATTCACTATAAGGAGAGATCTTCAACTAAAAGATGCTGAAGGTAGTGAATGTCTACCCACTGCTACCATTTTTGAAGAACTAACAAGAACAGGGTATGAAAAACTTACTAAAAAGCTTACATTTTATAAAGCTTTCTTTTCTCCTTAATGGAAGTTTTTGATTCATACAATTTTGCAATGCCTAAGTGTTAAGACTACTGCATGGAACAAATTCAGTAGCACTATGGCTTCTGCAATTATCTGCTTAGCCACAAACCAAAAATTTAACTTTTTCAAGTATATCTTTGATAGTATGGTGAAGAATGTGGATAGTATGGTTAAATTCTAGATGTATCCAAGATTTGTACAACTATTTGTAAATCAAAAACTTGGGGATATGTCACATCACAAAAAGATTTTTGTTACCCCCTCTCACACAAAGAAGATTTTTGCTAACATGAAGAGGGAAGGAAAAGGTTTTTCTGGAACAATCACACTTTTATTTCAAACAATGATGGTTCAAGCTCAGGAAGAAATAGTAGAAGGTTAAGCTAATCCCACTGATCCCCATCACATACCCACTATTACTCAACCATCTACATCACAGCCTCAGAAGAAACAACCTAAAAGGAAACAGAGGAAGGACACTAAAGTTTGTTAACCTAGTGGTCCTATAGAACCTATGACAGATGAGACTGAAAATGTGGAAAGTGTACCTACACATTCTAATGATCCACTGCTTAGTGGTGAGGATAGTCTGAAACTCAATGAATTGATGGAACTTTGAACCACTTTACAAAAGAAGGTTCTTGATTTGGAGACTTCAAAGACCACTCAGACATTGAAGATTGAAAGCTTAAAAAGGAGGGTGAAGAAGCTTGAGCAGAAGCAAAGGTCAAGAAATCACAAGCTTAGAAGAATATACAAGGTTGGTCTAGGTGCTAAAGTTATTTCCTCAGATGATGAAGCTAGCTTGGGTGATCAGGAAGATGCATCTAAACAGGGGAGGAAAATTCATGATATTGATGCTGATGAAGACATCACTCTGGATAGTACTCATTTTGATACTGATCCTGATATGTTTGGAGTGCATGATCTTCATGGTGATGAGGTATTTGTAGAAACTGAAGAGCCGATGGTTAATGCTGCTACAACTACAAGTACAATTCCAGTTAGTACTGCTACAACAACTGCTACGACAACTATTGATGAATTGACATGGCTCAGACTTTAATAGAGATCAAAGCTGCAAAACCCAAAGTCAGAGGGGTTATGATTCAAGAGACAATTGAAACAACAACTACAACAACACCAGCTACATCAAAACCTTTATAGGACAAAGGCAAGGCAAAAATGACTCAGCCTGAGAAGCCTTTGAAGAAGAAGGATCATATTATGTATGATCAAGAGGTTGCTATAAATCTTCAAGCTCAATTACAAACTAAATTAGAAGAAGAAGAAAGGCTTGCAAGACAAAAGGAAGAAGAAGACAATGTAGCTTTATCTGAATCATGGGATAACACACAAGCAATGATAGATGCTGATAGGTTATTGGCTGAAAGATTACAAGCACGAGAGCAAGAAGAATTGACAAATAAAGAGAAGGCTAGATTGTTTTTAGAACTCTTGGAGAAGAGAAAGAAACACTTTGCAGCATTAAGAGCTCAAGAAAAGAGGAACAAGCCACCAAGTAAAGCACAAAAGAAAAGTACAATGTCAACTTATCTAAAACACATGGCTGGTTACAAGCAAAGTTAATTAAAGAACAAGTCATTTGCAGAAATTCAGAAGTTATTTGATAAAGCCATAACAAGGGTAAACATGTTTGTTGATATGGACACTGAGTTGGTGAGAGAAAGCTCAAAGAAAGATGAAGCAGAGATGGCACAAGAGAGTAGTTCTAAAATAGCAGGTGTTAGGATTCTTGATTTGATGAGACAAAATGAATAAAAGAATGAAACAAAAGGATCAAAGTCGTCATTATAAAACTCTACAAGCTGGTGGAGAAATATGAAGATTTGGTCAAATATTCTACAAGATAATGATTAGGAAACATATTAATGTGGTTTAATGTAATTTAAATAGTTTCCTTATCTATTGATTTACTTCCTTTGTAAGTCATGATCTCTCCCTATATAAAGAGATCATAGACATAGGTTTTAGATATCCATCCATAGAAAACTAGAGCTCTCCCAATGAGAGTCTAGATAGTTAGATAGCAAGTCGACTGATGAGAGTTGAATAGTACACCATATTTAGTTGGGGTAATAGGGAAATCGTATGAATAGAAAACCTTGTTCATAACATTGATTGTGTTCTTTATTATTCCGCTGCGTGTTATCAATCATTGTTATTCTTATCCTAGATGAGCAAAACGATCTCAACATGTGGTATCAGAGCAGGTTGCTCTTGATATCTAGGATCTACAAGGTTTTTGAAGAAACCCTAAAACCCTAATTTTTCAAGAAATCGATTTTCAGTTAAAGTTTTCAAGGGTTTTTGAAGTTTAAATTGATATAACAAGATTTATAATCGTCCTCTCTACCTTAATTGGTATGCAATACAATTATAAAATCATTGTTACTATTAAGGGGATTCTTTGTATCGACTTCGGTTTTCTTTTTCAATGAATCATCAAATTCGGTAATATAAGGGTTTTATATAAACCCTAATTCGGTAAAAGGAAAAAGTGATGATTAAAGATTCGGTTGATGTAAAGATGATTGATGCTCACTCGATCTTGATTCATTGATTTCGTGGTTACAAGGTAGATTGGTGATGAACTTTTGGTCGTATTATGGTGTCAAAAACCCTAGTATGATTTGTATTGATTTATGGTTCGGTTAGGGTTTCAATATGATACTTATTCTGATCATTGTTGCTGCTAATTTTTAAAATTGCGTACAAGAGATGGAGTCAAAAAGATTTGTTATAAAAGGAAAAGATACGAACGAGTGAAAGATATGCATCATAAAGTTGTTATTTGAGAAACATATCTTGGTATTTAATATTTTGACCTTGTTCACGATGGGTACATGGTTATATACAGGCTGTTCAGAGACAAAGAGATCTTTTTAATGAATGAAAAGATCTTCTATAAAGAAAGAAGATTCGATTATAAAGTAAATGATATGGCAGCTTGCAAAGATAAGAGGAGATTCGCAATATGATGGTAGTTATTATCAATAGTGGCTTTTATTCTGGGTATAGATTTAATATTGCTCAACATGGGTATTAATACTGTTGGGGTTATATAACATGGTACTACTACTGTTCTATGTTTATATTACCATTTATCCTAATATTGTTTGGTGTTGCATGCTTATTGCTTGAAGCATTCAAATGAATGTTTATTACTATTGTTTGTTGGGCTCACGTGTATGATAGTAATGTCAAGAGGAAAAGCAATTTAGGCTTTATTGTTAAAACAGTTGTTAGGCTCGCAATGTTTTAAAGGCAGATTTCATTGGTAAGCTTAAAAGTAATATTGATATTGGGATTCTGGGATCATTGTATACAAGGCATGTGATATTGAAGGAAAAAGACGTAAAGGTTCACGTAAGGATAAGATGGGATTTAATACAACTTGGGCTTCAAGGAGATTCATACTGTTGTTATATTTTTGTTCAACCAATTTTTAGTGCATGATGTTTATGCTGATAACGTACTTGGGCTTAAAATGAATTTAAACGTGGGCTTATTTAATATTAGTATTGTTCGAGTGATGAAAGTACTGTCAAAGTATGTTTAATACTGGTTGAAGATTTTTGTGCTGATTGCCTCACCCGAGAAAGAGTTTGTACCGTTAGTACTATCTGACATATTCAGTTTGTACCGCTAGCTTTATCAGATATCGGGTGACTCACGGTTTTGGATCTCGGATAGAACTGTTTTTCACAACAGTTTATCATCATTGATTTTATGGCTCGGTTTGGAGATTTATTAAAAAGGTGATTACGAAGACAGTTGATTATTACTTATTTGATGTTGTAGTTGGGTTTCACAGGTGCGTGTATTATCATATCTTAAAGTTATGGTTGGCTTTTAAGATAACTTGTTCGTACTTAAATGGTGTTGACGAAGACTTGTCAAAATCTAGCAAAAGTGTGTGATTTTTCTTATAGGTGCTTAATACTCACATTTGCTATCACTTAGTATGTGTCTCATAGAAGATGAGGATTTTGTCAAGAGGTTGCGGTCTACTTATATTTCATAGATTTATTTATAAGTTCGACGTCACGTGGATAGTGCAAGACATAAGACACAAGTTTGGGAGATTCTACTTCTTCATCAAATTCGTTAAACTCTATTTTCTTCATCAGTGATCACTACATAGAGCCTACATAGTTAGACATTCAAGAGATGGTAAACATATTGGTTTCAGGGGAAGCTTATTGATTAAATGTTTAACCATCTACATGCACCACTTGAGGGGAAGTGTTTACAAGTTACATATCTTCAGAAGACCCCTATTGGATGAAGACAAAAAGGGAAAGAAGATTACAGGTTTATTGATTTGCAGCTTATTATATGTGGTGACATGATACAAAGGAAGCTTGGAAGTTTGTTTCATTCAGGGAGATGATTACATCTCAACTTCTCTATTTAAGGGGAAGTTCGTACACGACTTTGTTTGTTTTGTCATCATCAAATAGGGGAAGATTGTTGGGATTCTTGATTTGATGAGACAAAATGAATAAAAGAATGAAACAAAAGGATCAAAGTCGTCATTATAAAACTCTACAAGCTGGTGGAGAAATATGAAGATTTGGTCAAATATTCTACAGGATAATTAGGAAACATATTAATGTGGTTTAATGTAATTTAAATAGTTTCCTTATCTATTGATTTACTTCCTTTGTAAGTCATGATCTCTCCCTATATAAAGAGATCATAGACATAGGTTTTACATATCCATCCATAGAAAACTAGAGCTCTCCCAATGAGAGTCTAGATAGTTACATAGCATAGTCGACTGATTAAAGTCGAATAGTACACCATAGTTAGTTGGTGTAGCCCCAATTGATCCTGTTGATGTAACTGTCTTACCATTGATCATGTAAGATTAGGGCTTGTAGTAGTCATTGTATAAAGATGATTGATGAAACCTTGTTAGGCAATAATAAAGAATGTTCTTAATGTTTATTCCGCTATGCATTCTATTGTTCTTTGTTATTGTTAATCCTAGATTAATGTTCTAAACAAACTGAGCTTACAACGATTCTTTAGTTTCTATAAAAATTAACCATATACAATAGACATACGAGATAAAATATCACTATCTAAAGGTGATTGAAATATCACTATCTATTCGTTGCCCCAATCGCCTTTATTGCGAGATTCTGATCAAAATAAGCTCTGAAATGTTGATTCTGGTATATATTTGATTTTTTATTCATATTGATCAAAATTAACCATATGCATGCCAAATTGATCAAAATTAATTATATACAATGGACATACGAGATGAAATATCACTATCTAAAGGTGATTCATTGCCCCAATCGTCTTTTATTTACGAGATTCTGATGAAAAAAATAGCTTCGAAATGTTGGTTACCGGTATGTTCGTATTTGATTTTTTATTCATATTATTTTGGTATATAATCAGTAGATGTTGCTTATTTTGGTGCTTATTTATGTTTTTTTAGGTTTTGTTGCCTATTTTGGATATAATCTGTAGATGTTGCTTATTTTTTTATTATTTGTTGCTTGTTTTGAATATAAGCAGTAAATGTTGCTTATTTAGCTTATTAGGTTTTTAGGTTTTTGTTGATTATTGTTGCTTATTGTGGTAGGTTGTTGTATTTTATGTTTATCTTTGTTGTGATTGTTTTTGTTATGATTGTTGATGCACACTATGTGTTTGATGAAATGTGACTATGATAATCACACATGACTTAGTAAGTTTTTATGAATGAGCATATATCATGTTATGATTTTTTAATGGTGATGTTAGCGCAAGTGGTTGGAGCTAAAGCTTAAAGCTTATAAGAGCTGGAGCTTATGAGATTTGGTAAAGGAGCTGGGGCTTTTTATTTTTTGATACGTTTGATAAGGTAACTTAAGTATAAAATAACATTAAAGAACAAAAAGTACAGAAGTTATATTAAAAGGCGATTTTAATCAGACATAAGTAGATGTTGCTTATTTAGGTTCTTTGCTTTGTAGGTTTTTGTTGCTTATTTTTGCTTATTTGATACAATCAGTAGATTTTGCTTATTTTTGTTGCTTATTTTGGATATAATCAGTATGTAACACCCCCAAAATGGGTCGCAGCGGAATAAGGATCCGGGGCATGTTACTCTAGATAACAGTCTCAAGATATATATAAGACGACCACTAATGTCGTTTAAAGTGATACATGATTTACAAATAAAAGACGTGATTACAAAAGCTTATTGCTTTACTTGTTCTTTATTTAATTATTACAATAGCGACCTTAGATTCCCAAAACATGATGCACATAAGTCTTTAACAGTGCAATCCAAAACATAATCCAATGCATCCTTGGCACCTCGTGCCTATTGACCTCCTGAAAACATTGCTTAAAACGTCAACAAAATTGTTGGTGAATTCATTGCTCGATTTTTGTATTGAAATTATGCAGGGGACCGAGCAAGACTTTACGTGTTGTTTCAAAATATTGCCAACAATCACAAAACCAGATTACTGTTGCACTAAGCTCATGACACCGAAGCTCAACCTATATTTGCTATTTTAGCAGTTATTTTGCCCGTACAGATGTTGTAACCCGCAACATCCAAGTCCGACATGGTCAACGTTCGTTCCCAGTGATAGCTAATACCCAATGGGGAGGTTAATCCCATAGAGCTATTTATTAACATTCGCGCTTCATAATGCAATTAACAACTACATTCTATGCAATTGACGTTCATGGATAATGGGCTAGGCAGGCGTTATTCGCTACTTAGGCAAAACATAATCCAATATACTTTAAACATTGCGTCCAAATTTATAAAACAAAGGCATGTTCTCACCCAAATAATAGTAATCAGTAAAACTGTAAAAGTAGGGCATATGAACTCAACTTGAGTACAAAATTGTACAAATTATCACAGATATACGTCAGGCAAGACGATGATGCAACCTATTTAAATAAGGTCGTAATGTTCCGTGAAGTACTTTTTTAATAACGTTGTCGAATATAATCTTATAGTTGTTAATTCGTACTTTGTTTCGGTGTACATAAAATAAGAGGTCATGAATGGATCGTACGAGCAGTTAGGCACTTTAAATCGTTACATCAAAACTCGTCGATCAAGCCATCGAAAATGGCATCATTATAGAAAATACTAGTATTATAGCAATTTGATAAACCAACTCAATATTCTTTAGAATAATCACGACAATCGTTTTAGTAAAATAATATTTTATAAGGTTGTGAAAACGTTTATAATATTTACTTTTCGTTATAAATGGACCCTAATTTGGTCGTTTTTAAGCCGTTGCTCGCGTTTCTTACGTACCACGTCTTCGTAGTAAGACGAGTGACCAAATATTACATTTTCCATGTTTTTAAGATTAAGCGTATGAATAGTAAAATATGTTCATGTCAGCTAGTTTGACGTTTTTGGCTTTAATTAGCGTAAAATTGTAATCGTTAATAACTATATTCGTTTTAACCGGATTTTAGTGATTCCTTCGAGTATGTTTTTTGTTATTAATGAGGGTATTATATCTTTTACAAAGTTAAATCCGATGATGAATAGTACATTTTATGGTTCATTGTTTATAAAATTACTTTTTATAAACTTTAATTATCGAATTAACGTCGTTGTTTATACGTTTTATGTTCCTGTTTTTTAGCGATTCTTTCGAGTACGATCTCAGCTAAATTAAAGTTTATATCATATATTAGATGTTTTATTAAATGAAGGATGCTGTTATGAATAGTACCTCTTTTAGATATATCAGTTTTATAAAAGTATTTATTTTTTTTTTTTTTAGTCGTTAATCTCGTAATTTAACGTATCTTTTTCGTTATTAAATCGGTTTTTTTTCAAGTTTCTTATCATTTTCGGAATCGTCACGAGCACGTGATTATTTTTATATTTATCAAAACCTACTGTTCTATAAAATTCGAATTAAAAACAGCCCCTTAGTATTCATGTATATTTCCTTTATTAAAAAAACCTTGTTTTATGTTTTAAATTAATTTTAGTAGTTTACTATAAAAACTCGTATACCATATTGTACATAGTCTGGTTCTCTATAATAATGTCAAGTTCATCCATAGTCCTTGTAAAGTCTTTGTAAACAAGTTTTTTTAACAATTTATTTAATTACTTTCATATGTGAAGATAGAAAAACTTATAAACACTAATTAACCTAACATGTTTATACCTTACTCATAGGTTAAACATACTTTTATATTCATTTTTCCATGATATATATGACAATATGACATGATAAAAAGTGCATAAAATCATAAACATAATTAAACAATCATTTTTTACCTTTTAAGTCCTTCTTAGTGGTGATTTTAGCCTAATCTAACATACATAATCACATAAAATAATAGAAATAAAAGAATAAAGGAAATTAAGAAAACCTTAGAGATGATGTACAGAGATGTGAAAATAAGTTCTAAACCCGAGTTGTAGATTCAAAAACAAAGACTCTTAATAGCTTATAAACCCTAGATTAGGTTTGAAACCCTAATCTTGCAATAACTTGCTAAAACCCTTTCAAAGCTTAACCAACCCTTGAAACCTTCTTAGAATACCTTAAGTATGAGGTGTGTATGCTTGTATAATCTTAGAAAATCAAAGTATGGATTTGTTTGTATGGCTTAATTGAGCCGTGGGTTTTGGAGTACAAAAGAGAGGAAGAAAATGAATTTTTGCATGTAAAGAGTTTATGGTAAAGTTTACTTATGCATGCATGTGTATTTATAGTAAAAATATCTCATTAACTTAACCATGGTTACTTTCTAACCCTAGCTCAAGGTTAACAAGTCAAGTTGATAAAGGTGTAAGAGTTTGTTTCTTAAATATCTAGATATTATGCAAGGTTGAAAAGTCTTGGTTCTATCCTCAAAATTTCGGCATAACATACATATATATGATGTTTTAAATAAACTTTAAGTATTGAGTATAAATTTTTGGTATTTGATGAAGCGTAGATAAGTTAACGTGCTTCCGGGAAGGTTTAAACGTACTTTATCGCGAAACGTAAACACTTAACGTAACCAATAAAAATAGAATGTGCAATGAATATAACTATCCTCTAAATAATCATATAACACTTTCTTGATGTAAACATTTAATTGTTTAATGCCCGTTTACATTGTATGATCATTTTCAGTTTACGCGATTTAGCTTAACGATTATGATTTAAAAGCAAACGCGTAAAACCCTAAAAATAATTAGTGGATTAAATAATGTCATACAATGACCTAAAACACGAGGTGTTATAGTCTTCCCCCGTTAAATGAGCCTTGTCCTCAAGGCTTATCACACGGCACTTGATGATGGTGCGGTCTTGGTGAAGAGGTGGGGATATTTCTTCCTGAATTGATCTTCACGTTCCCACGTAAACTCAGGACCTCTCTTGGAGTTCCATCGAACCTTGACTAATGGGATACGGCTTCGCTTCAACCGTTTAACTTCACGATCTGTGATCTCTATAGGTTCCTCGACAAACTGAAGCTTGTCATCAAAATGAAGTCCATCCAACGGAACGGCTAAGGGTTCGTCGGCATGACACTTCTTTAAGTTGGACACGTGAAATGTATTATGAACTCTGCTCAGCTCCTCAGGAAGCTCGAGCTTGTATGCAACGTCTCCAACCCTTTTTATTACCTTGAAAGGTCCAACAAACCTGGGATTTAATTTCCCCCGTTTGCCAAAACGTACAACCCCTTTCCAAGGCGAAACCTTGAGCATCACTTTATCTCCAACCTCAAACTCCATCGGCTTACGCTTCAAATCAGCGTAGCTCTTTTGCCTATCACGAGCGGCTTGCATCCTTTGCTTAACTTGAATGATTTTCTCAGTCGTCTCTTGAACTATCTCTGGACTGGTGAGTTGAACTTCTCCAACCTCAGCCCAACAAACAGGCGAATGACATTTTCTACCGTAAAGTGCCTCAAAGGGTGCAGCCTTAATGCTAGCATGATAACTGTTATTGTATGAAAACTCAACTAATGGCAAATGTTTAACCCAACCATTTCTAAAGTCGATTATGCAAGCACGTAGCATATCCTCAAGAGTTTGGATGGTTCTCTCACACGTGGTTCCAACTTTTCCATTCTAAGTTTCTCTGGATCTTTTGAATTCTCAACCAAGATACCCTCAACATCCTCATTCTTGATGTTATCCGGCTTTCGTGCTTCAGTCTGAGCTCTCAAGATTTGTTTA
>BQNB010008867.1:0-88554 GCA_026074375.1 Tanacetum coccineum
ACTCCTTGATGCCGGATTGATTTACCCTATCTTCGATAGTCCGTGGGTGAGCCCCGTTCATTGTGTGCCTAAGAAGGGTGGTATAACCGTAGTTGAAAATCATGATAATAAGTTAATACCCACTAGGTTAGTTACGGGATGGCGAGTTTGTATTGATTACCGAAAGCTTAATGATGCCACTCGTAAAGACCATTTCTCGTTGCCTTTTATGGACCAAATGCTAGAACGTTTAGCAGGGAACGAATACTATTATTTTCTAGATGGTTTCTCGGGATATTTTCAAATTCCTATTGATCCACAAGACCAAGAGAAGACTACCTTTACTTGCCCTTATGGGACGTTTGCCTACCGACGTATGCCTTTGAGCTTGTGTAATGCTCCGGGCACGTTCCAAAGGTGCATGATGGCCATTTTCCATGACATGATCGAGGAAACAATAGAAGTCTTCATGGACGATTTCTCAGTCTTTGAGGATTCTTTCTCGTATTGCCTCTCTCATTTAGACAAAATGCTAAAATGGTGCGAAGATACTAACTTAGTTCTAAATTGGGAGAAGTGCCATTTCATGGTTAAAGAGGGCATAGTCCTCGGCCATAAGATTTCAAAGTCCGGGATTGAGGTCGACTGAGATAAAGTTGATGTTATAGCTAAACTCCCTCATCCGACTTCCGTAAGAATTCGAAGTTTTTTAGGTCACGCCGGGTTCTATCGTCGATTTATTCAAGATTTTTCTAAAATTGCCTGACCGATGACCCATCTTCTTGAAAAAGATACCCCTTTCATCTTCTCGAAAGAATGTGTTGAATCATTTAATATACTTAAGAAGAAGTTAACTGAAGATCCAATTTTAGTTGCCCCGCGATTGGGACCCACCGTTTGAAATTATATGTGATGCTAGTGATTACGCGGTAGGCGCAGTCTTAGGGCAACGTAAGACCAAAACATTTTCAGGCTATACATCCCCTGAGTGACAAAAGTAAGTACAATGACGGTATGCTCAAGGCACATTTTCACCATACAGAAAAGAGTTATTAGCTGTGGTGTATGCTTTTGAGAAATTCCGGCCTTACTTAGTCTTGTCGAAGACCATATTATCGGACCATCGACTCTCAATATCTCTTGCCAAGCAAAGATGCTAAACGAGATTGCTCCGGTGGGATTCTCCTACTCAAGGAATTTGATGTCAGTATTCATGATAAAAAAAGGAGCGGTGATCTCGCGGGTCCGAATCACTTATCAAGACTTGAAAATCCCCCACCAAGATGTTCTCGAGAACAAGGGAAATTACCGAAACATTTCCTCTCAAGCACTGTGGTATGGTTACCTTTCGTGTGGGTGTTGATTTAGTACCCATGTTTGCCGATTTTGCAAATTAACATGCGGGAAATTTTGTGATGAAAGGGATGTCGTCCCAACAAAAGAACAAGTTTTTCAAGGATGTTAAGCACTACTTTTGGGACGACCCCTATTTGTTCAAAATTTGTGCGGATCAAGTGATCCGGCGGTGTGTTTATGGCCAAGAAGCTGTTGATATCCTCACAGCTTGCCATAATGGGCCTACCGGGGGGGGGTGGGGGTGGGGGGGGACATGTATGGTGCTAACTCATCCGCCCTAAAAATCGTTTCTTGACTTAGGATTCTTTTGGCCTACCATTTACCGCGATGCCCATGACTTGGTCACCCATTGTGACGCTTGTCAACGTCAGGAAAAAATCTTACAATACGAGATGAAATGCCTCAAAATGCAATTCAAGTTTGTGAGATTTTGACGGTTTGGGGCATCGACTTATGGGTTCGTTACCGTCTTAACATTGGGATCAAGCTATTTACTAGTGCCCTTCGAATTACTTGTCGAAATGGGTTGATTAGCGAAAGCGCTCCCACCATATGACGCCCCGAGGTTGTCCTTGTTTGCAAATTTTAAATCTCTCTTCGCCGATTGGTCCCCTCGTGCCTATCATTAGTATCGCATTCGTTGGTCGGTACCTATTTTTGTAATGACCAGTTTGGCAACTGGTCATGCTAAATACGGAGTTTACTCAAAGTATCTCCACCGCGTATCACCCACAAACAAGTGGGCAAGTTAAGGTTTCAAATCGTGGTTTGAAACGCATTCTGGAAAGGCCCAATAGGTCGAACACCGTTGGTTGTGGCCGATAGTTAGATGACGCCTTGTGGGCCTTCCGTACCGCATTTAAGACACCCATCGGGTGCACTCCTTACAAGTTGGTGTACGAAAAGGCTTGTCATCTACCCATCGAGCTCGAGCATAAGGCCTATTGGGCCTTAAAGCATTGCAATTATGACTTGTAACCTTGCGTGGTGATCACCGGAAAAGTTCATATGGAATGAATTAAACAAAACTTTGTGACAAGCCTATGAAGAACTCTTTTGATATACAAAGAGAATCAAATAGGACCATGCTTTAAGATCAAAACCGCTTTTTTCAACGTTGGGATCGATAAGTCCTCTCTTTAATTCTCGAGTAAAGATTTTCCAGGCAAGCTTATGGACCCGCTTGGACTCTGGACCATTCACCCGGTTACCCCAAGTATTCCCTTATGGCACGTCGAGTTATCTCAAACCGACGGCCAAACTTCAAGGTGAATGGTCATAGACTTAAATACTACTTTGGAAGGGAATACCATCGAGGTTGTCCGGATTCTCCAACCTTTCCCATGACAAATGAATTGGGACTAGTCAAAGCTTAGTGACTCATTAATAATCAATTCCTGTTGGGTGGCAAACCTTAGCTTATCTCTATATATATTTATAATAATAGTAATGAATAAGAATAATTAGTGCTGTGTTGTAAGGAGGCTCGCTTCTTCATTTCTGCGTTTTGTGTTTGTGTTGTTATGTCTAGGATTGCCACGATTATGACAGCTCTCATGCTCGATGGTTTTCTCCTTCGTTTCACTCGGGCTTCCAATCCTTAGCATGATTATGGGAATCTAATATCCAATCTTATCGACTAACGTTTATCTTTGAGCATACTTAATAAACGACTTTAGATTTACGTAGAGACCCTTCTTAAAACATTGAGGACCATGTTCAATTATAGTATAGGGGGATCTATCGATTTGGTTGTGCCTGCAGCCGTTGTTTTTATGTAATTTTTTTCTCCCCCCCCCCCCCCACCCCTGTATTTTACCACCAAAAATACCAAAAAAATATGAAAAATAGTAAAAATTTTCAAAACTAAATAAATATAAGTGTTTTATCACATGTAGTCTTTACTGCTGGGTAGAATAAAATAAATTTGACTCGACTTCGAGCGTGTTGTGCTCTTAACTTTGTCCTTAACCGTTATTAAACTTGACTAAGGCATGTGCGGAATCTTTTCTTATTAAGATATTTAAATTTCGCGCAAGAACGAGAAATGTTAGAGTTAGGTATGAGTTAGATGCTAAACAAGGATTAGTTGGAAATCTTAAGAGCTTCATAAGTGTAGTTTGTGGCTTTTTCTCCCATAAGCTTCTAACCGGACTAATAATACGTGCTCTTTTCAAAAATTAAACTTAAATCAACGATTTTTGAAGTATAGTCGATAACTAATAAACTTATTATAGGTCTTAGTTCAAATTTTTACTTAAATTTTCTTAAAAAAAGATTTTCTCTATATCGTATTGGTAATATAATAATAAAAAATAAAACTAAAAAATGGGATATAAAATTTTTTTAAAAAATTTAAAATTTAAAAATAAAAAAAAAATTTAATCTTTGGGCTTAATTAAAAGTCTACTGCATTTGCCGGTCACAACCGATGTTGATGTCTTCTAAATAAGGCACATAGTAATTATCCGAGACTGATAAAAGTTTGCTGCATCTTGCTGGCTCACAACCGATGTTGCAGCCTTCTAAAAGGTCGAGGATTTCCTTAGTTTAAAAGATGCATAATTATATTAAGTGTAATATATGTGATTTAATAAATATAGGAAAAATATATTTTTCTTAAATTTAAATATGCTTTTGAACGAAGACTATGTCGTGTTAAGTTGTGGTTTTTCTAAATAAATTATGTATAAACGGGAAATCCAAGGGTTTTGAAATCGAAGGTCCGTGAGTCTCGATACTAGTCTCTGTGGGGTGTCAAAAGCCTGGTCACTTAGCCGCAAGGTTGGATGTGGCTGGATGAAAGTCGCTACAGGATGATTAGCTTCAAACTTATTACTTTTGGGTGAACGTTAAGCAATATAAAATTTTGCAAAACGTGGTGATTCATGGTTGAATTTCGAAATAGCACACTCACATAATATATAATAATTGTCGGGAGCAAAAGTTTCACAAGTTACAAGTATGAGTAGTGTTAGCATCTTTACTTATATTTAACGGTGATTTCGTTTTCAAGCTTGGTTTGGGACAAGTGAAAAATCAGGGACGATGAATTTTTCCTCTTTTGGGCATTTTAGGATTGAAGTGCTTCTTGTTCTATGACCCTAAAGTTATGAAAATAACGAAAGTCCATACATTCTAGTTAGTTGCTTAAAAAGAAAAGTATAAAAAATGAGAAAAAGGAAAAATACAAAAATATGTGTGGTAATAAGTGTAAATATTTAAAAATGGTCAAAACGGGGCTTTTCAAAACTAATGATTCTTTAATTCCCCTTGATGAACACTTAGCTACTTTTTGAGGTAATTAGTCAATGGGATTTTAAGATTCTTGTTTTCTAAAGTGGTTTACTTATTGGCTTGCTTGAGGACACGACAATAGTTTGGTATGGAGGATTTTGGTATGTGCTGAATTACACATACCTTTTACCTATAAAAACGAGCCTAAATGACCAAAAACGAACATAAAATGCCAAATATATGCTTGTTTTTCTTTGTATACTGTGCATGTAACGGATATTAAAGGACAAAAACGAAGCCGAAACCAACAAAACCGAGCACGAGAATGGAAAGAGCGTGCAAAGTCAAAGTCGAAGCCAATGACATGTGCATCTTAAATGGACCAACCCGCACCCAAGTTAATGGGCCAAGTTAGCCCATTAAGCCATTTATACAAAAGCCTTAACTTGATAAAGTCCAAAACCTTTTAATCCTAAAATACGTCCCAATTGCCTAAGCCCAAATTCTAAAAACATAAGGCTTTAAACCCTTTACACCATTAGTCCTTATGGGGTTTCATAGTTAGTCCTTAGGGACTAACACAGCTAGTCCCTTTTCATTACACCGTTAGTCCCCATACCTTAACCCCGTTAACCCGTTATCCCAAAAAATAAACACAACAATTTTCTCGCCAAACCCACTATTACTATTCATCCATCACTCTCGTTCCTCGACCCCTGCTCCAACAAACAAACCATCTCATTTCCTCTCACCCCTCTTTCATAAAACTGCCAAAGCCACCTTGGCAATCTCTTAGAATTTTATTGGACGAAGTTGAATCAAGGGCTCAGATTATACTACTTGGTGACCAAGAAAATTCAATGGCTTAGATGATGATTTCGAGCTCGCTCACACAGGAAACACACCTCTCGTCTCAACTCACAGAGATAGCAACAAGCCAAGACCCAAGACTTTGATTTTTCTCTATAAATAGGACTCTTGTAAGCCCTTGAGGCATCTAGTTTTTATCTTTCAGCTTATATTAAGTTTGTTTAGCTTATTGTACTTCTTTTAAAAGCTTTATACATAGATTTTAAGTTTAATGAAATTCATGTTTTTATGTAAAATTCTGTTTTTAAGTTAATGTAATTTATGTCTGTTTAAAAATGTTTGTTAAGCTCACATAAGCTCTTTTTATCTTTTACTTAAGCTGTTTACTTAAGCAATATAAGTTTGTCCATAACTTATAGTGTTTTAAGTTAAATTTACTCAAAAGTCACTCAAAAGCTATTTTGTATGACAAGCCAGATTTGGAAGGGCTTGTGGGTTTTTACTAGCTTGTTTTTAAACAAGCTAGAGCTTGTAGACAAAGCTCTTAAGAGCTTATTTGCCCTTGTTTAGAGCAAAGGGCAATGTACTCTCTCCTTTTCATTTTTAGCTTAAAAAGTGCTTATTGATTATTTACTGCTTATTTACTGATTGTTTATGCTTATTCATGCTTAATTATGTTTGTTATTACTTATTGATGCTAGTTTATAGTTTGTAGACTCTTAGTTAAAGATTTAGTCAAATCTGTCACTTTTTTAGTTAAAACTGCTTAATCTTTATTGCTTATTTTCAGTGCTTATACTTGTGTTCTATTTGCTTATTTGTTCTTTATTAACCTTGTCCTTTATCTGTTTTAGCTTTTAACAACTTATACAACACTCTTGTAAGCTTAAAAATGCTTTTCAAACTTGTTAAGGGGTGTTTGGCACAAACATTACTAACCAAGGTTAGTACTGTTTGATAACCATTTGACCCTTAAGCCAAGTTTGATAAGTTTAAACTAAGCTTATAAATCAATTTTTATAAGTTTACAAAGTTTAAAATTCATTTTTAAGGTTTTTAGTAGTCATGGCTTGAATTTGTGGTCATAAGGGATTAATACACAGCTTATTTGCTTAGATCTTGATTAGGATCTTTTAAGTGTTGTTTTCTTTCTTGTTTTAAGTTCAAAATGCAGTAGAGAAACATGTTTGTTAATAGTGTCCATTTGTCAGTGTAGTATTGGTATAAAATTGTCAATAAGTTTAGTTATGTTGCTAATTGGGTGTAGGTCCCATATTTTCAATCTTAAATTTAGGGTAGTTAATAGATGTTTTATGTTTTGAAACTCATAACATAAGCTCTTTGGTGTATAAGCTCAACCTGTTTGACCTTATTTTGTTTTTTAAAACTCTTTTTCATAGCTCAAATTAGGGCTGCAGTTAGCCTTTTTGTCTTTTAGATAAAACTTAAAAAACCAAAAAGATAGGTTTTAGGGTAAACAGCCTTTTTCATTTGTCATTTTCTAGCTTATTAGTTATTCAATTTGCTCAAATTTTGCTTATTCTAGTAGCTTACAGTAGTAGTTTCATCTGTTTTGAACTTTTAGGGTTTAGCTTATTGGTTAACTAGCTCAAAAATTAGCTTAAAAGTATCCTATTAGGCTATTTTAAGTATCTATTTAGACAAACTGCTATTTGCTTATTTGAATGTTCCAGCTTATTGAATTGCTTAAATTGTGTTTATATTTGCTTATTGGGTTAGGTTTAAGACCCTTGTAGCTTATTTGGCTTAGGTTTGAGCTTACTCAAGCTTATAAGCTAAATTAGTTTAAGGCTCAAAGTTTTTTTTAGTTCCTTTTAAGTTAAACTGTCTTAAAGCTTTAAGATACCTTCCAAGTTATTTAATTTGCTTATTTTTAGTTAGAAGTGCTTATTAGGTGTAGGTGTGTATCTGTTTTAGCTTATTTTGTTCTTTTCTTTGCTTATTTAGTCCCCAAATAGTTAGCAGTTTAGTCAAAAGTCTTTTAGTTACACTTAGCATATTTGTCACTTAAGTTAGCTTATTTTTAGCTTATTTTATTCGTTTCTTTATAGTCTTAGGTGCTTATTAGACTTAGTTGTAGGCTTTTGATAGCTTATTGAGCTTTTGGCTAGCTTGGTTTTGGCTCAAAAAGCTGTTAAGCTTTTAGGCCATTCTGAGTTTTGTTTTAGCTTATTTCTGTGCTTATTTGTAGTTTTTATAAAAAGTACTTTTGTTAAAGTTGGTAATTTAGCTTATTAAAAGCTTTTGCAAAAAGAATTTTCAAAAAATAAAAACATTTGGGAGTATAGGGAGGCCCCATTTTCGAACCCGAGACCTCACCTTAATCCATTGTTTTACCACACACTCACTTCCACCACCCTTGGGTCTTTTTCGATTATTGTTTGACAAATTTAATATTTAACACCTTTTAACCACTTTAAGCTTTCAGCCATTTTCTGCTTATTTCTAGCTTATTCAAATAAGCTGTTGGGATAATTTTATTTTTCATAGGATTATAATTGTGCAAAGTACTTTTCTTGAATTTTTTAGAATTTTCCAAATTAGTTTAGTATTTTTAATTAATTTTTTAGATTAAATCAGTTTTTAATTCATAATAAATAAAATAAAAGTAAAAAAAATATAATTCTTTTTAAAAAAAAATTCTTTTATCATTTAGGACCTTTAAAAATTAAATTTGCATTTGTAGGGTTAAAATTTTAGAATTTAGGTTTTTAAAGCATGGGTTTAGGATCCCGTTATCGTTTTTCGTGATTTAACTTTAATTGCTTTCATTTTTAGCTTGCTTTTAGTTGATTTTGCATATTAATTGTAGAAATAGAATCAAAAAAAAATCATTGAATCATTCGATTACGCGTTCACGAACTTAATCACGATTGTCAATTCACACCTCGTCAGGAAACGACCCGGGAAGGTTTTGAATTTTACTTTGGATAAAAGTAATCTCTTTAAAAGCCTTACGGAATACTTACTCTCTCTTCTCAATTGATATTTTGATGCTAGTTATATATATATATTATATATTATATATAGGCTAAGTTATTAGGAATCAAAGATCCTCCAATGTGGTGATGGATCATGCTGGAAGGCGTTTTCACGAGTCAATGTGAGTCCATAAGTAATAAGGGAAATCCTTGAGGCGTTGGTTTGGATCTCAGACAGAAGTCTGTTGGATATGAGCATTGTTTATGCCACCAAACCAGATGGTGTCAGATCGAAGAGGTACCACATTTTTTCCTACGGGGAGCTCAATTGTATTCCTATAGCCCTCGTGCTAGGGTTTAGAGTAGTCTCATAGAGTACGGATGGTTTTCTTTTCTTATGGTGTTGATGAGAAAGAGTTACGAAACAATTAGCATAAAGAAAAGATAGACCACAAGAAGGTAATAGGCAGGAAATTAAGTCTCACTGAAGGATTCAAGCGAGTAGAACTTAGCTAAACTATGATCAGAACCTAACTATTCCCCAGGTGGCGACACCAAAAACATGATGTGCGGTTGTCGTAGGACTTCTACACCAGAAGTTTTACATCAACCTAGGCAGTGCACCTAATCGTTGTAGTGTAGTATAGGCAAGACTCGGGGTTGTTTATCATTCACTCGAGGAATAGGTTGGGAAGGCTTGATCACGGTCTAACAGAATTCTAAGAGTTGAGGAAAGATTATTTTTGTATTGTTTTTGGTTTTATGTGGAAAGGCAGTATAAATCATAATTGGAGGGATGTTTGGTTTTTAGCTATTTAAACTAAATACACAACTACGCTATGGTGATAACAAATATGATGCAAATATATATGTTCATTTAATCATGTACTACTCCCTAGATTGCTTCTCCTGTGTTGTTACCTTGTCACAATTGTGATGATCTATGTAATATTTTCTAAGTCATGACGAATTACACGAACCCGGCCGTTGCTACTTGTATCCCGTTAGAGCAAACGCACCTGTAAAGGTAGTATGATGACTATTAAAGGCCCTAAGAGTACACTAATAGTACATGTGAATATATTATAGGAGTGGATCAACCATATTAGTCGGCAATGTGTTATGGAGATTGTTACGATGGTATCCTTGTACACATCATGTTTCCTAGACATTATCAACACCGATTATAGACAAAGTGATTTTCTAAGACCTAACATGCACATCAGCCAAGATAGCAAACATCACTAAGTTCTACATTCTAGGTTTATACAGTCATAAACAAATACAATAATAGGTTAGCCTTAGCTTGTTAAAGATTAAGCAAGAACAAAAAAAATAATCACACTAACACATAGAATATTGATTGATTTTTGTAACATTACTTGATTATAACATGAATTGGAAAGAAGTAGAAATAGGGTTTTAGGCCCTAAAATCGTCTCCTACAGCTGCTAAACGAACTAGGGTTCGTACCCTCTTTTTATTCTAAAGTTACACACTCAAAACCCTAAATTTGGGTTTGTATATATAAGAAAAACGACGCGACGGCGTACGCGTTTAGTCGTACGCTGTGTAAGTAGAATTTCTAGAATTTTCGTGTGAGTCGGCGCGGGTGACGCCGTCTCAAAAATGTTGTGACTGGCGTATGTAATTCAAGGTCTAATCAACGTGTTTGTTCCCATTAATCTTCAGGTTCGTTCTTCTTAAAATGAGCCCAAGTCCCGTGTAAGTTCTTCCAAATGTCTTCCAATGAGAAATACCTGAATAAGATACGATTAAGTTACCTATTTTCGGGCATTAAACACACGTTTTTGAGGGTTAAACAGACCCAAAAAATGTATTAAATGACACGCTCATCATTTACTTGAAGAAGTTTTTACTGGGGGTTATGTGTTGGCAAAAAACAGTTTTGTTGAGGTTATTTCATTGGCATTTATCTCTGTGGCACGACAGAGCAAATGGCTTCTTTGAGTTCAAGATAGTAGTAGCAACTGTTGGTAATAAGGTGATGACTAAGTTGTTAATCGAAGAGTATCGCAAGTAAGTTCTTACATATGTACTACTATTGATAGCATCTGTTTTTGATAGAATTGTTCAAATCCTGATATTTTCAGTGAATACGGGATATGTAGATATGAAGTTCTGTTAATATATGAAATTGTTGGCAAAACACTTACTGACAAGTATTCCACGGTGTGGTGTTGGAGTATGAACATGAGATGGTTTTCAGCTTCGGATCATTTGCCACTATTTAACCTCAAACCTAATTGCACAGTTTTATGTTAATGTACAAGGTTTATTATCTAATGCTTTTTTTAGTAGAAGATTAATTTACATTTGTTGTTTCTATTTTTCTTAGTTTGTATCTATGAATAATATAACAAATAGATGATTATTATTTGTAACATTTCTATCGGGGAAGCATTTGGGCGCGAAATATAAATTCATCTTTTAATGGTCTTGATAGGTATTTTTAACTTTCGAAACAAGTGTTATATGTGATCACCAGTCTGAGTATGACATGAATTTTGCTTCGTATTTTGTTGCGTAATGTTTATAAGCAACACATCCATTCTAAAATCGTCTGACAATAATTATCGGATATTGAGGTGTCCGAACAACGCGCGACCGTTTAATCCATCGTTACTAATAAAAGAAGTTGCCATTAGCTAATTAGAATAGATTAAATGCCGTTAGATTATAAACACTCAAAAGCCAAAACAAACCTGCTTTACCACTTTTTGCATGTCTTTTTTTACCAAGTATACCAACAAAACAAAACTTACAAATGACAAATCAGTATAAAGTATTGATGTCTATAATATCACAGGCATGACGTTTGTGAGACCTAACGAATTGAATACTATTCTTTTGGAAAAGTCATTGCGCCTCGGTCAATATATAGCAGCAATCCGCTCTAAAATTGACACCCGTTCTTGCTGGCATCCTTATATTAATAAAAAATGATACATACTATAATAGTAATAGTAATGTATATATATAATAAAGAGATGACTCTGTATCTTTCTTTTATATAATAAAAGAATTACATCATTTCGAAGTTTCTTATTAAATCTGATCTTATAAAGAAATTGGACTAGTTAGGTCGCTTGATTTTGTCACGTAGGGAAGAAAAATCTACACAGCTGAGGTGGTTAAAAAAATCACAATTGAAACAATTTTGTATCAACTTCAAAAAATTGATAGAGAAATTTGATGGAGAAAAAAAAAAAGATAATAAAAATATAGGGGTAAATTTATGAAAACCAAAAACATTAAAAAAGGAAATAATGGCAATTAAAAAACTTTAGTGGTGAATTTAAAAAAATCATATGGAGTTAAGTCGAAACTATATAATTGTTTTATTATTTTTTTATAACTTTAGAAAACAAAAACATACCCCATTATCCTTTATACTTTTAGACTTTATACTTTAAGAATAAACATATATAAAATCTATTTAACGTTATATAAGAATATAGAAAAAAAAAATTAAACTGTATATTGTGTACAATGATAATAATAGATAAATTAAACAACAACATCTAATATCAACATCACGGTGAGTTAAACAAAGGTTAAATCTTTCATCTAACAAATACCTTTAAAAATTTTAATCGATATTAATCAATGTTTTTAAAGCGGGTTTTTTCATTGCCCGATCGAGCCATCGGGTCACTTTTCAATGGGTATTTTTCGGCATAAGCCGGCTTCCGTCACTACGACTGTTCACAGTTCACACCGACGGGTTTCAACGCGGGTTTTAAAACACTTTATATTAATATGTAATGAACTTTTTTATTTAAAACGAAGTGTCAGTTCTAATTCTTAGTGTGTTCTATTTCTATTTCAAAGCCTTTAAACACGCAAAATGTGTCATACGCCCGTATATTAAACAATTTTTAATAAATTTGATTTTATATGTAAGTTTCGTTGTGCACCTGAAACTTTATAAACTATTACATTAAATGCCATCTAAACCTAAATTAAAAGAATACATTTAAAAAATTTTGTATAAAGTCAATTTAAACTTGACAATTAATTTTCTAACAATTAAAATTTATATACACCTAAAAAACTATAATTAAGCATATTATAATTTAAAAGTAATTGTTCAAGAAAAGAATCATTTGTACAAGCTAATTCTCAAATTTAAAACATTAAAATTAAACATTACACATTTAGAGCCAACAAAATATAACTAATAAAAACATAATTAATGTTATTATTAAAGCACTTTTAAATGACAAACAATAGGTTATTATAGATATTGTAACAAACTAATAAGGACAATGTGATGGTTACACCATGGTTTTGAACCGACCGGGACCAACGGTTTCAAACCGAAAAATGAAGTTGCCATATTTAGGGACTAGCCAATAAAAGTCCGTCCAGAAATGAACGGAAAGCACCGGTCGAAACAGGTAATAACGGGTGAACCAGCCCAGACCAATGATCATTTTCTTTTTCTTTTTCTCTGGACAATCAACTCATCATTGTTATTTTGTTGATGGCTATACTTTAATCACTGGGTACTCGCCGCCGCAACGCGCGAGTACCCTTGTAGTATTCAATTAAATATTATCAAATGGTCTGTATGGCTTGCTCATACCGTCATTTTGTATTTATTTTATAAAGGACAAAATGCATTTTAGTATCTTGAATTTGTCTAACCGAGTCTTTTCATACCCTATAACTCTAAAGGTATAGAATAGTACCCTCAACTCGAAAAATAGGATTTCTTAGTACCCTGACTCAGTTTACCTCACTTACACGCTTTTCACGTGACTTTCTCCATTAATTTTTTTTAACAATAACTTCAAAAATACGTTTCTAAAATATCAAAATAAGTGATAAAAACGAAACGTCGTACTACCCGTTACCAAGGCTATGCAATACGGAGTACAAGGCAAAGAACACATCTATTCACCACTCCTGAATCAAATTGATCTTGTGAAAGGTAAGTTCGATGTTGAGATTTGAGGTGAGGAATAACACTAAAATTCATGCCATTAAGTTAGTGCAATTTCTTATAAATAACATGGTTTTGTCTGCTCATTTACTTACTCAAACCAATATATGCCAGTGAGATGCTAATTCCATATATCCTTTATAGAGATGCAAATTCATTGTATCTAAAAATCTAAAAGACAGTATCTGAACATGAATTAAAGAATAGCGTTTACATTATCATTACCGAAGATCGTGCTAAAAGATTATTTGCTTCAAAAGAGGTTTTTAACCCCTGCGCTCCGCTGCGTGACGCGCGAGAAGTTTTACGCAATTTTTTCTTATTACGGATGTTGTTCGTTAAGGACAAAGTTTTAACAGTGGGTAAAACCAAAGGGCACTATTTACAAATTTTCACCGATCGCTCTTGCTAGTGAAGGTAACAGAAGGGACTTTTTCTGTACATTTTGTATAAAACTGTTAGTCATTAAGGACTAACGTTGCAACGGAACGAGTTAACCCAATGACTAAATTTCGCTATTAGTCTTTACTCAGGATAAGGACTAACATTGCAAACGAAAATGGTAACCCAAGGACTAATTTGTCATTAAGGACTAATTTGAACGGAACAATAAACCAGGACTATTTCTGTACAGTATGTACTCGGGATAAGGAATAACTTTGCAACAGAACGATAACTCAAAGACGTTCAGTTTGGGGAATTTTGATAAGTGTAAAATACACATATCTATTTATGCTTTAAATAGCCCAAATAAACCCAAAACAGACCAAAAATGGCAAGAATATGCGTGTATTTGTGTTTTGTGTGTGCAGGTATGGATATATCAAAAATCACAAGAAAACAGTCAAAAAGGGGCAAGCACGGACACGAGAATCATCAGAGTACAAAAAGAAGCCAAAGAATCAAAGCCGAAGCCAGAAAAGTCAAACCCTCAGTCAAAGTGGTCAAATCATGGTTAACAAAAGTCAACAAGACCTAAAATATTCCATTTAAGCCCCTTAACTTTCAGAAAAGTCCATAAATGGTCCCTAAGCCTAAATGGGCCTCACCCAGATCCATAAGCCCAAAACCATAGCCCATTACCTCTTTTTATAAACCACAGGGACCAATCTTGCACCATTCCAAACTTAATTTATACTATAAAAAGAGAAATGCAAACACAAGGACCAAAATTGCAATTAACCCAAAGTTTAAAAATATGTTACCCGTTTTCAGTTGTAAAAAGGCGCGAAGCCCTTTTTACTGTTCATCGTCACTCTCGTTTCACTAGCCAGGGTAAAACAAGGGGCAAATGGAAATTGAGGGCTTTATTGGTCAATTTAAAAGCTCATTAACAAGATACCAGGGACAAATTAGTCTAATCAAATGGTTTTAGTAACTCACTCTCATGATCAAGCCACATCATTAATGGAGAAGCACACAAGGGACGTGGGTTTTGCACTAAACTCACTCACACAGCTAACACAATGTCACATCAAAGAATGACACGCTGGCGATCCTCAGATACACACAAAATGATCAAACGGCTTAAAATCATTTTGCAAAGATTAGAAGAATCCATGGTGCGGATTGAAGGCTAGGAGATGGATTCAGGAGGCCTAGAAGCTTCCACTAGGTGCAATAAAATAGCACCTCATCAACACACACACGATGTTTCATGATCTTTTTTCCTTTTCTTAGTTTTTAGCCTAGAAATAGTTTTTATTGTATTTTTCATAATCAGTTTGAAGTGTCTTTTATATAATTAAATCAGAGATTAGTTAAGCAAAGAAAAATATTTGCTTTAATCTTCTTAATCTCATCTAATTCATAAGCTTTTTTCAAATAACAATTGTCTCAATAAACCTAAAAGCAACTTAAAAGCTCTTTCAGTCTCTAAGCTGAAATTGAGCACACTTAATCCTAGCCTTAATCATATACTAAACTTATAATCAGGCTTAAAATGACTAATTAACTTTAGCTTTGGATTTGTGAGCTATGAAGAGGATTCAAAAATGGAAGAACCTTCAATGGACTGTTACCCTAGCTTATTAAAAAGCTAGGAGTCTTGTACCTGCCAAGTTTGAATCCTCTTGATTAGCTAGAGTTTAAGTAAGTTCATATTTAATTTTAGATGATCATTAATTTTTAGTTCAATTAATGCTTAAATAGTGTAGGATTGCTTATTTGCTTAATCTTGCATGCGGTGGGAGGGGGTTATCAGTTGCGTATTTGTGCTGCTTATCTCTGCATGTGCTTAGTTAGTTAATAATTTAATCTGTTTTTTGCTTATAATATTTAGAATCATAGTTTAGTAAGTAAATTTTTTCATAAACCGTTAAAAAAACCAAAAATATAAGATAAAATAGAAATAGATCTTTGATTCTAGTTAATCAAAAATTAGTTAGATCATGTTAAGGTAAGTTTGATATAAGCAGTTAATATCCTGGGTTTGTAGTTTTAATACGTAGATTCAATCTTATAAGGTTTTTCAAATCTTCTAAACCTGAAAGGGGTGTTTTGGCATAAGGCCATTTCTGACTATCACAATTCAAAGTTTTTTGTGCAAACCACTGAGTCGGTTTCTATTTCATTTATAATCAATTAGGGAAGCGAGATTTCAAGAGTTTTATTTTTAAAATTTTTTTAAAAGTTACGTTTATTTTGTCATCTCAGCACCAGGCACTTTTTAACTAACATTAGGATTGCTTTAGTTGTTCTAGTATCTCTAGGCTTTGTTTTTGTGCTTGTTTTTAATGTTCAAACACCACTTGATAGAGCGTGTCTAGTGTCCAAGCTTACGCTTTTAGAATTTCCTTGCTTTGGTCCTTGGGCATACTAAGTGCATCAGTATAACCTTAGTGTTCCTGCTGCCACTTTTTGTGTATTCTTAAGCTAGGTAACCCTTTAGCTTAGCTTTTCAAATTAAGGTAGGATTTAGTTTAGGATGTAGCTTAATAATAGATTATAATTATCTTTAGGTTATTGCTTATTTCATGCTAATTTTTGCTGTTAAAAGTCACCAAAAAAACCAAAACACCAAAAACAGTAGAATAAAGTTTAGTTTTGATCTTTGATTTTAATGCATCATTAAGAGTTTCAATTGCATTTAGCTTATCATTTCGATAGTAGACATCTAGCTTCTAGAAAGCTTTTTGCTTTCAAAATTAAGCTTAATTTGTGCTTTGTGCAAGTGTGTTAGCAAAAAGTTAGCTCAAAAGTCCACTTTCTGTGACAGCTTTTTGATAAGCTATTTTTGAGCTTATTAGTTAGTTTCAGCTTATGTCCCTTTTTATTAAAATAGCTTAATTTTTTGTCCTTTTTAAGTTCTAGTATTTAGTTTTTCATAAAAGTCAAAAATAAAAAAAAGAGCAAAAAGGGGTTGCCCACACATCAACCCACGACCTCACACATATAAGCCATACATGTTAACCAGTTTGCACATAGCTCAACATCATAGTTTCTTTCCATCCAAAGACTAGTACACGTTTTTACTTTCCCTTTTATCATTTATAAGCCGTAGCATAGATGGCTTATTACGAGCTTATTGATTAAGCTGAGGTCCTAGGTTTTTAATTTTTCTAGCTTCTTTTAACCTTCCTTGATTTTTCCTTGAATTTTTCGTTATTTTACATCATTTAGTTTATTTTTAATAAATTTTCAAAAGTTAAAAATCTTAAAAAAATCAAAAAAAATAGAAAAAGTCAGAAAAATAAAAAAAAAAATAGTTTTTAGTTTATAAAAGAAGCTTAAGGTTATAATCATTAAAATCATTTTCACCTCTTTTAGATTTTAATTTTCATTTTTAAAGCTTTTAATTTTAATTTTAAAAATAGGATTTTAATTTTAAAAATAGTTTTCTGAGTGTTTTATGATATTTGAGACTTTTCTAATTTTAAAAATCATTTTTCCAAATATTTATTACTATAATTTGCTATTTTTTATATTTAAATTAGATTAAATTAGTTTTAATTCATAATAAATTTCAAAAATAATCAAAAAAATGTTTTTCTTTTCCTAAGATTTTCTGTTGTCCTATCTTAGGATTAAGAATTTAGTTTTACATTTTATAGGATGTAAAATTTAGTTTACTGTCTTAATTGTCGCGTTTTAATTTGTTTTCCCGTATTTGTTAAACTTAATTGTTTTTTTAATTGCTTCTTTTTAATTAAGTAATATAAACACCCAATCAATCTTCGAACCCCATTCAAATCAGTATCCAAATATCAAGCCAGGTTTCAATTTCTCAAATCGTTGGGAAAACGACCCGTGAAATCATACTTCCGGTTAACATACGTATATTAGTATATTATATATATATTTTTAAGAGTGAAAAAATCCTAGGGACTTTTCTTATTGCTCTTGTTGAAATATTATATATTAGTGTATATTTTAGAGCGTATCAATTGCTTTTACTAAGAGAATACTAGCTAAGTGGTGAAAGAAGAGCTAATTAAGAGATTTTGAGCTTTAACAAACCCTCTTGCTTATTAAGAAAACAGAATCACACACAACTTTTAAAATTGAACTCCAAATTTGATTAATTGAAAACCAGATTTACACAATTTTAAATGAAGATTACAAAGACTTAACTGATAATAAGGTAGAAAATTACAATAAACTAAAACTATTTTTACACTACTCCTAAATTAAGCTAGATGAACTTTTGTGAGTGAGAGAGGTCTTGTATTTATAGGCCTAAGAGAAGCGGTCTATCTATAACACACGCTCCTGCTTGCTTCTGATCTGACCTTTCAATCCAATGCCAATCATTGGATCTCTGTCTGTAGGCCGTTAGATCAAAAATGTGATCACACGGATTGTCAGCGTGGCAATTTCATGTGAGAGAGGCCTTGTGCATCATTTGGCTTGAATTTAGTGTAGATTCCATCAAGGTGTGTTACTTATGATTCCCTTCGTGGTCATTCTTTTGTCAGGATCTGTACAATCAATATCAAAGGTGACAGTATTTGATGCTGACATGGTACTTGGTACTTGGAATCTTCGTTGCCATGCTGGACGAGTGAAGGGATTGGGTTAATTACACTTAATTGGGGTAATTTATGAGGATGGTGAATTAGGGAAGACGGTGAATAGTAAAACTGTTTAATTTTATACGTTTGTTGGTTTGACTAAGTTAAATGGGGTGTTGACTATGCTAGGATTTATAAAACGGAATTGGGCCAGGAAAAAGTGTATGGTAACGGGGTAAAAAATTAAAAATGGTAATAGGTTATAAAAGGAGAAAACAATTGTTAGTCTTTTATATTAAAAGGAACTAACTGTGTTTAAGCATTTTAGGGCTTCTAATGAAAATGGTTTTAACATAAAGGGTTATTTGGGTCTATATGAAGGTTTATGTCTCCTTTTTTGTGGGTTGAACCACGGTTGACTTGATGACCTATGCCTAGAAACTCCCGGCACTTGTGCACTCTATCCAGTTCCCGTGTTCGTGATTGCCCGGTTTTGACCCGTTTTCTTTGTGATTTTGCATTATCCTACCTACACATCAACAAATGATAAAAACAAGCAATATACAAGCAAAAATTACACAATTTGTTTCATTTTAAGGCCATTTTTGGTATAAACAAGGATAGAGATTCTGCACATATCAAAATTCCCAAACTAATAATTGCCGTGTCCTCAACGCAATGTTATATCCTAAAACCAATACCTCAAAACCTCCCCCAAACTAATCCTTGAAAGTAGCAAGTCATTTGTGGGGAGAGTTTAGAAATCCCAAGGTTTTTTTAAAACACCACATTTTCCTATTGTTCAAACTTTTTCCCAAATTTATGATTTTTCAAATTTACAACTTACAAACATATTCATGTGTGACGATAATGGTAAATGCTTTCATTATTCATTGATAACTTTTAGGATCACGGAACAAAAAGCACAAAAAGTGTCCAAATGGATAAATTCATCATCCCCGACTTTCACCTCTCCAAGCCAAGCTTAAAAACAAGATCATTGCAAAATACAAGTTATGATGCTAACACTACTCATAAAAGCTAATTGTGTACTTACTTTTCCTCCCTTATTCCTAATTTCCTCTAAGGATTTTATTATTATTATTGGTGACAAATAAATTATGTCCTTATTAATAAAGTAAACCCGATTTAGACTATTAATAGTTTGAAATCCTTTCCTAAAGAGACGATATAGTGAGAATAAGGTCCACATTAAGGTTCTAATTTCGCATGATTTAGGGGTTATCCTTTTTATTTCATCCGCAACAACTCAACTACGAGTCCAGAGACGAAGGCTTTATTTAGATAACCCCGGAGTTGAAATTTGGCTTTATTCTTCTTCTTATTATTATTATAGCAACATTATTAAACCTTGGTCCTTTAGAAGGCTGCAACATCGGTTGTGAGCCGGCAAGATGCAGCAAACATATTTTGACCTCAGTAATTTCCTCGACCTTTTAGAAGGCTGCAACATCGGTTGTGAGCCGGCAAGATGCAACAAACTTTTATCAGTCTCGGATTATTATTACTGTGTGCTTTATTTAGAAGACTACCACATCGGTTGTGAGCCGGCAAGAGGCAGTAAACTTTTATCAGCCCACAGTTTTTTTTATAATATATTACCTCCACCATTTTAAACACTGTCACATCGTTATGCGATTCTCACCATGATCCAGAAGTCTTAAATTCGGCTTCGGTTTATTCATAAGAGTATTATTATTATAGCCAACTTTCAAGTCTTGTGGTCTATTAACAACGCCACAACGTATGCGAGCTGAACATGGGTCCAGGAGTCAATTTCCTCACAACACAGACAAAACCTCGATGTGTCCCTTACTTTTCACCAAGGGAATCTCTACGAATGTGATTAAACTAAGAATCGCAAAAACCAAAGAACTTTATTTTAATCAATAAATAATTATAACGTTTTATTAAGCGATAGGAGGCAAAAGCCACAATTAACACTTATATGAGCCTATAGAATCCAACTATTCTATGTTTAGCATCAAAACTTATACTCTACTATATCATCTCTTGTTCTTCACAATTTAAAATTTCTAATAAAGAAACTCGTGAATACTTATCCTAGCGAATTAAGATTGGCACTTTAACAAGTCACATAGACTGGTAAACAATCTCACTCAAATAAATTGATCTCCGCATATTAAAATCAAATTAAGGGAACTTTTCAAAGTCTTGACTTTGTTAAGCTAGATTGCGTTTTATAGCACCTTGTCTAAAGATTCGTCAAAATCAATCTATTTACGTTAAAGGAGAAAGCTAAGTATAAAACCGGTCGGGTCAAAATTTACTTATTCGTTCTCACCAACGGAAAGCCTACATTTGTGTTAACTATTTTTTTTTCAACGAATCTTTGATATAATATATAAAAATATATATATGAGTATGTATGTGTATGTAAAATATATAAATAAATATATATTAAATAATAATATATATATATATATATATATATATATATATATATATTATATTTATATGAACAATAAACTAGATATTAATACTTAAAAATTTAAAATTTTGTGGGAAAACAGGGTGCGTGAGATCCACGGCAAAGGTAGGTAAGATCATATCGAAGATATATACCCCATACTAAAGATTAAACATTGTCATTAATGTATCCTACCTAGACCTTAAAAACCCCAACTATCACTCAAAAAGATTTTATGCCATATCCCCGCATGAGAAAGTATCACAAAAAACTCAAGCCGTTATCAAGAATGCTCAAAGATAAATTATATACGATAAAAATCATGATATCGGATTTCCCAAACTAATTGCAAGCAAAGGCTAGGAAGCTCGAGTGTACCGAACAAAACACCGAACACGAGAGTCTTCAAAATTTTTGGGTCAATCCTACAAACAATCACAAGCACAAACAACAAGAATCGGAAAAGTACAAGCCTCCTCACATTCACATTATAAATAGAATGAGAAAGGATGGATAAGCATGGTGTTGCCATCCCACAAAGCTCTTTGTTTATGTGTAACCGAGTCACATAGCTTGACACTATCCTTCGAATTTATTCGTCCCTTGGAGAAATTTAAGATGATCCATGACTACCTGGGTGGTAAGACCCCTGCGAAGTAATGTCTTCCCACGATGACCATTCCCCTAAAAGTTTAGGACCATCGGGTTAGATAACTCGATGGTTGTCCGTATGGAAAAAACTTTTGGAGATGGAGAAAGTCCCGACCAACGAGTTTATTAAGCTTACGCCGAGAATATCTTTAGACGAGAGTTGAAGGAGTAAAGGACCGATCCACAACATTGAAAATGCGGTTTTTGATCTTAGAGTCGTGAAGCTTCTTCGTCCTCTCTTTATATATCAAAGAATTCTCATAAGCTTGATCACGAAGCTCATTAAGTTCATTAAGTTGAAGCTTCGGTGATCGCCCGCGGTTTTAAGATCGAAATTAGCATGTTTTAAAGCCCAATATGCTTTATGCTCTAACTCGATAGGTAAATGGCAAGACTTTCCGAACACTAACTATGAAGCGTACAACCATTCAGTGTCCTTAAGCGGTACGAAATGCCGCATAAAGCGTCATCTAGTTTTGTCGACCATGAGGCCACTATTTGTTTCTCCAACTGTCCTTTCATAAATACGTTTCAAACCACCATTGGACACCTCACTTGACCGCTCATTTGAGGGTGATAAGCGGTAGCTAGAACGATGAGTGACCCCCGAACTTAGACATTACTTAAGAAATTGAACATTATAAAAATGGTCCGCAACGATCGCTTATAATAGCTCTAGGTGTTCCGAATCGGGCGAAAAGAGATTTCAAAAACATAACTACAACTCGAGCATCATTTGTGGGGAGCGTCTTTGCTTCCACCCACTTCGGAAGATAATCAACGGAAAGAGAATGTATTTATTCCATGTAAAAGACGGATATGGCCCCATAAAAATCGATACCCATACATCGAAGATTTTACAAACTTGGATAGCGTTTTGAGGCATCTCATCTCGTTGTTGAAAATTTTGCCTTGTCTTTGACACGTATCACAAGATTTGATCATTCTATGGGCATCTCGATATATGGTCATCCAAAAGAAACCGGCATCAAATACTTTTCAAGCGGTGAGATTGGCACTATGATGGCCCCCGTGTGGTCCTCATGACGAGCTTTGAGGAAATCATAAGCTTTCTTGCCCCTGCAACACCACAAGATAAGTTGTAAAATACACATATCCATTTATACCTAAAATAAACCCAAATTAAACCCAAATAGACCAAAAAAGGCAAAAAAAAATGCTTGTATTGCGGGTTTGGTGTGTGCACGGATGGATAATTCCAAAATCACAAGAAAACGGTCAAAAACAAGCAAGCACTGACACGAGACTCAGAAGAGTACAAAAGCCTAAGCCAAGCCCAAAGCAATCCGCTAGCCATTTCTCTTTTATAAAGCCTCAAGGACCAAATCTTGCTCCCTCCCAAAGTTATTTATAACATGAAAAAGAATAAAAGAAAGTAAAGTGACTGAAATTGCCCAAGAGGCAAAGTTTCAACGAGAATTTTACCCCTAGGTCAGTTTTAAAAAAAGGCGGTTAACTACCATCATTGTTCACGTCTCCCCATTTCACCCTCCACGTCAAACCAAAGGATTTTGAAATTAGAGGTAACAAAGGACAATCCGGTTGACAAGGACGGACATGGCAGAGAATTACATCACCAAACCCTCCCATTGGCCAATCCCCATCAAAGAAGCTCACGTGGATTTAAATGGAAAGCACAAATTTATGTGGGTTTTGTACTAAATTTACTCACAAAACTAACACAAACGTCACATCAAAGAATGCCAGCCTGGCAATCCTCAGGTGTCCACAAATTGATCCAACGTCCCACAACATAGATCAAATGATTGAAGAAATGAATGGCAGAGATTAAAAGTTTGGAGAGCAAGGCAAGAGGTCCTAGAAGCTTCAGCTTGGCACTATAAAAAGACCTCACTTCTCACACACACACCATCTAGGTTTTAGTAGTCGATTTTTAGTTTTTATTAATTTTTAGCTTAAATTCGTAATTTTCTTAAATGTAATTTCCTTTTTCAAGTATTGTAATCAGCTTCTTTAATTAATGAAATTCAGTTTTTAGTGTTTTAAATCTCATTTTCTAAGCTCTCATTTAAAGTCATAAGCTCTCTTAATAAGCCAATATTATCTCAATAAGCTCATATTAAGCTCTTTCAGTCTATAAGCTGAAATAGAGCTGTTTTAATTCAGAATTAATCTTACTTAAACCTTAAATAAGTTAAATCTATTATGGATCTTACTAAATTAGAGCTTTTTGGAAGGGGATCTTAACTTGGAAGAGATCCCAAGGACTTATACTCTAGCTTATTCATAAGCTAGAGAGCTTGTAGCTGCCTTTATTGGTTCCTTTTGTTTAGCTAAAGGATCAAGTAAGTTTCTCTTTTCACTCTTCTCTAATTTCAGTTTAATTGCTTAGTTATTGCTTATATACTTAATATTGCTTATTTGCTTATTCTCTTTGCTTATTAGTGTTTAAATATCTCTTATATTGCTTATTAGTTGTTTGTCCTTATCTGTTTTTGCTTAAATAGTTATAGATCATTAGTTACTAATTTCTGTCATAAAAACTCATAAAATCCAAAAATATTAGTTTAATTAGTTAAGATCTTAGAATTTTACTTATTCAGTTGTTTAATCATGATTGCTAAGTTTGTTTTAAGCTAGTTTTTATCTGGTATTTAGTATTTGTTCATTAGATTTCTCTTAAAAGCTTTTCTCAACTCTGTCATAATGATAAAGGAGTGTTTGGTTTAGTGCACTCTTAATTTGTACTAACAGTATTAACATAAGTTAATACTGCTGAACCTTTACACTACCAGTACTAACTTTTAAGTTAGTACTGCTTCTCTAAGGTTAGTATGCCCAGTTAGATTTAAGCTAGGAATTCAAGTAGGATTAAGTTTAGTTATAGCTCATTATGAATTTAGCTTTAGTTTTCATTTTCTAGTTTATTTCATAGCTTAATTTTTCTTAAAAGTCAAATTGCATCAGCAGTACTTTCACTTGAAAGTACTGTTAAATTTTTACACTAGCAGTACTAACCTCAGTTAGTACTGCTGTGTTCTCAGCTTAATTTAGAACTGGTAATTTTAGGATTTAGCTTATCAAAGTCAGTAGGATTTAAGTTTTAATATAGCTTAATACATTTTAAGTCTTAATTTGCAATTTCTAGCTTATTTTCCTAGATAACTTTCGCTGTCAAAAGTCATAAAAACCTGAAAACTCCAAAAACAGTACTTAGAGTCCTTAAGGATTTAAATTTGTTAATTCAGCTTTTAAGTCTAGATTTTACAGCTTAATTAGATAGATTATAAGTAGTTTAATAAGTCCTTAAAGTTTTAAAATCTAGTTTAGCTTATCAAGGTATTTAGCTTGCTTGGATTTTGTGTTACTTTGCTTATTTCCTGAGTTTGCTTATTTCATGATCAATTTCAGTAGCATAAAAGTAGTTTAAGCCTTAGTTTCTTTTCATTTATAGAATGAGCATATCATAAGCTTTTTAGAACTTCTTTCCTTTTTCATTTTGATCTAGTTTTGAGTTTTCTATAGCTTATTTTCTAAAACCAAGGGATAAGCCCTCCTTTCTGTAACAGCTTAAAGATAAGTTCTTTTGAGAGCTTATTTGTGAGTTTCAGCCCAAGTAGCCTTTATTAATCTTGTCCCCCCTGGCTTCCTTTACAACTTTGCTTCTTTGAGTTTTTCATTTTAAGCTCTTTAAAATTTCGAATGCTTATTGGACTTAGTTTGTTGTCGGGATAGATTCTCAGGGTAGAAAGTGTAACTTTTCGATTTTAATTGTTTTTCAGTTAGTCCCTCCGTTAGTTTGTTAGTTTCCCCGTTAGTTTCTTAGGTTTTTTGCACCATTAGTCCTTAGTTAAGTTTTTTTTTATTTAGTGAAAATTTAGTTTACATTTTTGGGATTTTGACTCTTGCAGTATAGCATATATAAAATACTAGGCAAATCCAAACTCTTCACCCTTGACCAAGGTAAAAAGTCAAGACCTACCTAGAAATAAAATATATAAGAGAATCAATGATAAAAAGATTCCGGAAGTATGATTCCCGGGTCTATGTCCACCGAGGCTTGCCAATTGAAAGTGATCTTGTTTGATTAGATGAGTGAGATATGATTTTTGATTGGATTATAAGTCCTAACACACAACGGGAGGCAAAATTAGGTATAAGGATTCCCTAAAATTACAAATCTAATGGACAAATCTAAAAACGGCATGCAAAAAAAAAAAATATATTATATTTATATATTATATATTATTTAACACTACCAGAGAAACACGATACACTACAGCCGGAACGATACACTATCAGCTAGGAACGACTAATCACCAGCAGAAACGAGGCTCAAAACTGTGATTTTAATATGTTTTTGTCCAAAAACTCAAAACACGAAAGTTGTCGGGACATGTTTTTAAGCAACTTTAATTTAAGGCACTTTATAAAAATAAGCACTCATATGCCCAAAAAAGCCCAAAGAGTCTGATTGCAGAAAGTGGTAGAAACGAGGTTAAGGGCTCCAAAACTGCTGATTTAAATAAACTCGTTTTATACTCCAAAAATCAAAACACGGGGAAGGTGTCCGGGAATGTTTTTAAGCATCTTTATTAAAGGCACCTTATAAAATTAAGCATTTAATATGCTCTCGAAAAGCCCCAAATAAGCTGCTGATTGCAGAAAGTTAAGGTTTGAACTTACTTTTAGTAAATAAGCTGTAAAAAGCTCAAAATTAAACCAAAATGAAAAAGGAAAGATGTTTTGGAAAGCTTATATGTTGCTTAATCTGATTCCAAAACAAGCCTTTCAAACCACAAACAAACTTAAACTCAACTCTCAATGTGCCCGTCTCCCCCACAGCCCCCTGACACTATCTCTCATCGTACTTCTAACATTACACACACTCCAAGCAAAAATATAGTAAACTCTAATTTTTCCTAAAAATAAGCAAAATAAAAATAAGCTAAAATCCTAAAATAAGCCAAACTGAAAAGTGTTTTTGCTTTTGGAAATAAAGCTCACTATTGAGTCTTATTAAGCCCTCCTATTCACTTTTTTAAATAAATAGACCATCTGAATAAGCACCATAAGCCAATGGACTAAACTACTATTTTTTTTATTTATACTGAAAATAAGCTCTTTTACGAGCATTAAAAATGAGCAAGCAATTGGATTTCTTATGATGATATAAGCTAAAAAACAGTTGAGAGTTAAGCTCATATGATACAATACATTAAGACTTTCAAAAGATATTTGTGAAACATAAATAAGCAGAATGAGCTTATGAAAAAGCTAATTATCCCTTTTTTTAACTCTCATAGATTCTAATTTAAACTTTAAAAACAAATTTCCAATTACAACTAACACTTACCCAATGGCATATAAACCACTATAAAATTATTATGCCAAACAAATCTTAATAATCTACTTTAAGCTAAAACTCAAAATAAGCACTTCTACTTAGCAAAATTCAACAGGTTCACAATAAGCTAATATATAAACTTGGAGATTGAAATTCATAACAAATAAAAAATTGATTAGCAATGCTACAATAACCTTAAAAGAAAAGTGCAAAGAATTAGATCAGAGCTTGCAATGAACCTCTAGCTAAACAAGAGGAACCCAACATCAGCGCAGTATATGCTCCTAGCTTTATTTAATATGTAGGGCATAGTCCATTTGGTTTTTCATTACAACCAACTTCCAAAAATGCTTTTCCAATTCAAATGCAAAGGTAATTCAGGTTATTAAACTGATTTGCAGAACTTAAACTTAGTTAACACTTATTTAGCTCAAATAAAGAGCTTAGAGTAGCTTTAAAACAAACTTAAGGTAATGTAAACTTAGAACACGAATTGCAAAACAAACTGAAATTTCATTAATGTTAGGCATCTCTAAAAGGACCAAAAAAGAAGCTTCCGGTTCCATCGAAGTTACAAGACAAAGTCTAGTCGAAAGACTTGTTATTTAATGTTTACTTATGTCAACGGGCCAAGATGTAAAAAGCCCAAAAAGAAAGCCCTCAAAGGCAAATCCTTATTAGTATAAATACACCTAGTTTAGTCAAAATTAGGTTAGCTACTTCATTATCATTTTTCATCTTAAGGGTTTGTAGCAACTCTTTGTTTCATTCAATCAAAAGTTTTGATGTTTAATCTTTGGTGTCATTGATCTTGTGCTTAATACATGGAATGATCTAGGGATCCTACAATTGGTATCAAGAGCATGCATAGATGATGTATTGATCTTGGTTTGTTTTTTTTTTTCTATTGATTTCGATAAAAAAAAAGAGGTTTTTGTTTTTGATTATTTGTTGTTGTGATTCTTGATTCAAAGATGGCTTATGCTTAATCTAATTTATCAAACCATCTTGTTGCCATACGATATCTAGTGTTTTTCCTTTGTTATGTTGTTTTGGTTCGAAAGTGGTAATCAACGCCGTGGGGATGTCGAAGAGGTTTTAGTCCGTATCGATCGAAACTGAGCGACATTCTTTGTAGATCGGAACGGAGTGGTTCGAACTAGGCGATCGAACAAGGCGTTCGAACGAAGGGAAGGCTCGAACGAGGGGACGTAAAATGACGTTTTCGAACGAGGGAAATCATAATACGATACGAACAAAGGGGAAATCGAGAACGTACTTTCGATCGAGGGGACATCATCATCGATCGAACTAGGGGAAATCAAGACGATCTGAACGAGTGGAGTTCTAAGGGATTCGAACGAGAAGTACTAGAATTCGAACGAGTGGAGTTTAGACGATCGAACAAGTGGAGACTTAGACGATCGAATCTGACGATTTTCGAACGAGTGGATCGATCGAACAAGCAAAAAAAAAAAAAAAAATTTGTGTCGGATTGTTCCGAAATTTTTATACCAACTCGAAAACGGCCCAACGGTCAAGACTCTTCCTCTTCGAGCGAGAGCCCTGTCATTTTTTGGCCATTCGGAGTCATTTAAGCCCTCAAAAACTGCATTTTACTGTTTAAAAATTACCGAAAATCACAAACCTACTCCAAGTCATCAATCATCAATCACTTAAGATCAGATCATCCTAAACAAACTTATTCGATTGGCATCCAAGGAAGAAACAAATGCAGCGGGGTACCGATTACTGTCCTCCTATGTTGGTTGAAAGTGGACTATTGATCTTGGAAGATTTCGTATACACAGGTCATTTCGATGAAAATCCCAATGGCAAGTTGATATGGAAATCTATCCAGAATGGACTACACTCACCCTATGATCACTGTCCTCCAACTACAGATTCTGCTGCTGTGCCTGCACTGACAGGAAAAAAACTTGATTCTGGAATTCAGTGAAGAAAGAAAATAACTTGAGATGGCCTGATACTCAAGCTGAAATCATTCTCAGTCAAGGTCTTCTAGACAAATCTTCAACATCTCTCAATAAACAAGCACTGCAAAGGAGCATTTGGGTTAATGTGGAGATGCTCATGCACGGATCAGGTAGGACATTCAACAAAGGAAGGAAGATCTGTTTGATGAGTACGAACGCTTTCGTGCAATTGGAAACGAGTCCATTCATGACTACTTTGTGCGTTTCCACAAGCTTGTGAATGACATGAAGATTACTAGATCAAACATACCAAAATCATCAGATTGACACATGTTGTCAACAAACCTTCCGGCTGATTGGGGTAAGTATGTGTAACTAATGTCAAGCAGAAAACATGGATATCTCAACCACACCTTTATGTTCAGATCTATATCATCTCAAACGGCTACGAGCCTCATGCCAAAAAGACTCTCAAGAAACAGGAGCAGTCTACAAGTATTGTTGATCCACTGGCCTATGTTGCTCACACCACATCTGCACCTACTCTTTCATCACCCTCAACTCCTAGTCCTCAACCTACTGCTCAGTCCGATTGAGCTTTGATGGCACTATGACTCTGATTGCTAAATTCTTAAGTGGTTTCCAAAGCAGTTTCCACCAACCAACAATCAGCTCAGGACTTCCTCCAACTCAAGGACTCATGTACGGTGCATGATGGTCACATTGTTACTGAACAATTCAGAGGAAAGCTCCAGGTAATGTTGGTAATACAGGTGTAGAGGCAAAGGTGATTGTTACAACTGCAGAGGAGAAGGACATTGTTGCGATAGCATTAGTGATAAGAACCAGAGAAAAGATGGACTCTCAAGTACTTCAAAGATAAAGCTTTACTGATGGAAGCTAAAGAGAAAGGAGATGTGTTGGAATGCTGAAAAGCTTGAAAAGCATTCCACGCGACGTGTGGAATTGACCGCACCTTATGATCAACCTCCAGGCAATGACTACAAACAAAATTGTTCATGCCAATCATGTGGATGCGTATGATTAGAGTGATGAGGCCATGCTGCAGTCGATTTCATGGCCAAACTTGTCATCCAATAGTGCAACCAACAATCCAGTCCAATGAGGTTACCACTCCAAATGACAATCAATCTTTGATAATGTGGATTATCAGATTCAGGAGATTGCACAGGAAGCAACATTTAGACTCCGATGCTGAGATGAGATTGATGACTAATACGATCCCGTATTCTAGTATCTTCTTGACACCGATACGGCCCAAAATGTTCCAACTGAGTATCTGCTGACAATCTGATAAGGTATCTATGATTGCCTTTTTAACTGACTTTGGCAAAATCCAACTAGCGGCCTGCTAAGGTTAACCAGAAAAATGTTTGGAAATAGAGAACTTAAAAATAATGAGCTCTTCAATGCCAAGCAAGAAATATGTCGTTAGATACAACAAGGTTCAAACTTGTAATGAACACAAAGTTATAGACAGGAACAAGCCCTAGTGTTTCAGCGTATAAGCGTAACGCTGAACTTGTGCAAGAAAAGATTTGCCTTAAAGTCACTCTTTAGGAAAGAAAAATCATTGCTTTTTCAATCTGAAAAGGAAAAGATTTTATTGGAGATAAGAGAAACTAGCAGATAGTTATCAAGATGAAATAGTGTGTTTTAAAAATGCTAACAAAAGTTGCAAGAGATTAGTTGCAAGATTTTACATGCAAACTCAACCTATTCCCATGCTTTCACAAGAAAACTAATAAAAAGGCAACGCTGACTTGCACAAGGACATCTAGGCACCCAGTAATCCCAGGTCTAGGTTTTATGGCCAAGCGTGCTCAACTGTTTTGTATGATGCTGATACCCTCTTTCATCACTTCCCCACCCCGTTAGTATATGGATAGTGAGAGGTCTTGGTTCACAAGATTGTTAGCATGAAAAAGATGACGAAAAAACCAGGGCATGTTCGACAGCAAACGTCTTCTATGCCAAGTTAATGCCTTTGTTCGTTCCCTCAGGGGGGAAATAGGAATTATCTGGTGATTCAGGCGTATTGGCTTTCTGCCAACTGAAAATTGCTGTAAGCTAGTAATTCAGCCACAACATGGTTACTCCTATATGTTCGTAAAGGTCGACCTCCAACCAAGTTCTGGCGTCTTAGAACAGTTAATGCTGTTTTTCTCAATCGAAGGTATCATAAAAGAACGAACAACACAAAATCGGACTATGTTTCTGATTGGTGTTTTGAATTATGCAAAACAGTTTGTTGATCAACAACTAGGTACCATTTTTACGGACATTTCAAAAACCATATCAAACTAGCTAAGATACATTTTTCAAAGAGATAGAGAATTGAAACAATTTTTGATGAATTGGAGGGCGGTAGTATGAACAATGTGTTTTGATAACATGAACCGGACCATAGAGAAGATAAAATCTTTTAATCATAAATGAATGCTTAAATGCTGAGTGTTTTGAAACAGGATATCTGCTCTATTGGCTTACTTCTGATATTTGTTGTGCCCCCTAGTTCGATTTGCCTTTGCGAAGATTTAGATCTGCTTTTGCGATAGGGAACACACTAGTGTTCTTGAGTTGAAGCTGAGATTTCAAAACGGAATCAGCTAATTTCTGAATTCTGGTTATGTTTTGCATTTTCTCGAACAGAATTTATGTTAGTTTCAATCTTTAAATTTCAGAACTATATAAACAGTGCATAGACTCTTCTAGTGCCTCCAATGCATTTTTGAAATTAAACAAGTTTTTAAGACAACAGCTTCAAGGGAAAGATGACTTATGCAGGAATTTAGATGCTCAGATCATACATCATGGAAGGTGATGAAGGTAGGTACCACTGAAGGTTGTTGTGACAACAAGCGTTAGAAATGCAGAATTCAGTTGAAAGATCGATTACCTCCCTTAGGATTCAGTAGAAGGCCTTATGGTGAAAAAGTAGTCTGAAAATGGACGGTATTGAAAACTGTCAAAGGCGAATACTCACCTCACGTTACTGTACACTGAAAAAGCTTAGTGCCCCTTCATGTGTGAGGTAATACCAAGCTGAAAGCAAGTGATGGTACAACAAGTATAGTGGACCTTCAAACCTCTGAGACACTAAAGTGCTTGCTCTGGAATGTACCACATTAGGTTCTAAGTATTTCCACCACCCAAAGTGCTAACTGGGTCAAAAACAACCCCTTGGTATCACCTAAAGAGAAGCAAGGTAACTTTTCAGTTTTGAACCCCCCAGACCCTTCACTCATACCAACTCAAAAAAACAGTAGTGCATTCCTAAGATAAGCAAATAAGTGTGTGTGCCATGTCTACAGGAGTAATACCACTTCTGGAGCCAGCAAAAACTGTGCCTAAGAGAGCTCGCCTCGGGAATCATAGTTCTTAGCCGGTTAAGAGTGCGAATGCAAGGAAAGTAGAAGCAAACATAGGACTTTGAATTAAAAGAATCGTTTGTTGATTCTTAATTTGCTTGTTAACATTTGTTGTTTCTGTTTCAAAGATGAATACAACTGTTTGTGGTGATGTAAAACAAATCTTTGGTTTCTGCAAATCATAATGATTGTTTGGTTATATGTGATTGTTTCTGTGAATTGTTAAACCCACCCGACACTAAGCGTTTAACGCCCTAACCAGGAAAGAATGGAAACAGTTAAGAAAGTCTGGAGGAAACATTAGCAAACCTGTGCTAATAGCAAGCCTCAGTGAAAAGCCCCACTGGAAGGCATTTTCTTTATTGCGAAAGTATCTTTAACTAGGATATGGAATCTATTGATAAAGCCAATAGATCTACCCCCGGTGCTAGTTCTTGCCCCAAAATAAACTATGGTCTCTAGGTTTGCTGTATAAAGTTAGTGATCGAAAGGCAGGTTCCAAAGGGATCTCTGGTATTTTTGATTGTTAACTAACCGGAACCCTTCAGGGCATCCTATCACCGTAAATGTTTGTGTTACCGCAGGTAGTACAGATTGTTCTATGGTATCTGGATTCTTGGGGGGGATGTCAAAAGACATTTTTATGACCGGTGCTCGTGCACGTCTTATCTACTTTGTAGAAAAAGTTCATTGGTATGTGAGATTTCGGCAACGTGAAGATGCAGCTTTCATTGGCTATGGTGATTTTAAATGGGTGACTACTATACTCTCGAGTTCTATTTGTGAGGACTCAAGCACATACTTATTCTCGGTTAGGAAGTTTTGTGATGGAGGTTTAGAAGTTGCATTCCGACAGCATTCATGTCACATCCGCAACTACGATATGGTGGATCTACTCAAAGGTTCACGGACAACCAACCTGTACTCCATTCACATGAATGATATGATTGTCAGCTTCACCAGTCTTGTTGCCTTACAAAAGCCTCTTCAACGAAGTCATGGTTATGGCATCGTCGGTTGAATCATCTGAATTTCGGGACATTGAACGAATTGGCTCGGAAAAATCTAGTCAGAGGATTACCCATGCTGAAATATAACAAAGATCATTTGTGTCCATCTTGTCAGCTCGGTAAAAGCAAGAAAGCATCACATCCACTAAAGACGGAAAACACCAATACTGAAGTTCTCCATACTCTACATATGGACCTCTGCGGACCCATGAGAACAGAAAGTATCAACGGAAAGAAGTATGTTTTGTGATTGTGGATTGATTACAAAAGATTTGGTTGGGTAAGATTTCTCTCGACATGATGAAACTCCTCAGTGATTGAGAAGTTTATTGTCGAAGGCTCAAGCGGCCTTAATGCAATGTTCGTTTCGTCAGAACAGATAATGGAAACGGAGTAGTTTGTGAACAATAGGCACTCGTCTGATGGTTTGAGAGTGTCGGAATTTCTCTTGAAACGAGCGTTACCTGTGCTCCACAACAGAACGGCCGTTGTCGAAAGACGGAACCGAAAAACTCTTATGGAAGCTGCTCGTACTACTGCTTCATCTTTGCGAAGGTCCTTGTTCCTATGGGCTGAGGGGCTGTAGCCACTGGCGTGTATACTCTGTAATCGATCTCTTGTAACACACGCTTCACGGAAAAACCTATTATGAACTGCTTGAAAGTGAAGGAAAGAAACCTAGTTCTATTAATACTTCCGAATATTATTGGGCATCTCTGTGCTATCCTACCAATGACTTACGATGATGTTGGTAAAATCAAGGCGAAAGAAAGCAGATATAGGTATATTTGTTGGCTATGCACCACCAAGGAAGGCGTACGAATCTACAACAAAAGAACGCGCAAGATTCGGAAACGTTCATGTTGCCTTCGATGATGAACTTTCCGAAGGGATTGACGTCTGTTCAAACCATTCAGGGCCTCGGCCACCTCAACTAATATGACGTCTGTGACAACAGTACAGAACTTGAACTTACTGCTTTACAAGTTCAGGACGCAGCCCGTTTCTACACATAGTAAAAAGACCCAGAACACCTAGAGTCCCTCCTACAAAGAAAAGGTAGATGATTTGTTTCAATGGTTTGATGATGATGAGGTTATTCCGATACCTCCGGTTGTTTCGATAACTCCGGTTAATGTTCCAGCTGCCCCGGCACCCGAGAATGCCCATGGTTCACCTTCCACAACAGTTAATCTTAGAAGGCGCTTCCTGAGTTAAGAAAGCCTCTTGCCTCATCAAATTCCTCTCCCAGACTAGTGATTCTGTGATGAAACACTGTTCGATCATTGTTGACAGTAATGTGTTTGACACCCATAATGCTCCTGAAACGCTTCAGAAGCATCTTCCTAACTATGTCAAATATCGATGTTACTCCCAACGACCAATTTACTCTCGTGCAAATATGGACTCAAGCACATCGCTGAAAACTTATTGGGGATAAAGATCGACTCTGTCTCTACCAGGAATACAGCTAGAAACCGAGCGATGTGGTTGTTTCTTCAATGTATTCTTAAATCCTGTTGAAACAAAGAACTTACTAAGACAAAAAGACGTAGAGCTAATGTGCTGGATGAGGCTTGCAGGGAAAGAAATCATGAAGTATTGAGGTCTAGATGTATGGATACTTGTACCCTGTCCAGTTATATTTCTTATCATCCCGCTTAAATGGGTTTTCAAAATTAAGTTGAGGAATTATGGAGGACGTCTTGATTGAAACAAAGCACGGTTGTGAGCGAAAGGTTATCGTCAGGAAGCTGGTATTGGTTTTGTAGGTATCATTTGCTTCCGGTTGCTAGATTAGAATCTATAAAGCGATCAGACTCTTCATTGCTCACGCAGCGTGTTTATTGTACATGGTCATCTTCCAGATGGACGTAAAAACGCTTCCTTACGGCGAACAGAATGAAGTTGTCTATGAAAGTCAACCAGAGGATTTGTATGTTCCCGGAGATCCATCGCATGTGTACCGACTCAAGAAAAGCTCTTATGGACTCAAACAAGCGCCACGTGCATGGCTTTGACACTATCAAGTTTCTAAATCAAGTCAGGATTTACTAAAAGGCTAGTGGTCGATTCACTACACTCTTCAGGAAAAACAGGCAAAATCTTTCATATGGTACAAATATATGTAGATGATATTATCTTTGCTCTACCAACCCCAAAGCCTGCAAACTATTTGCCATTTGAAATGAAACTCAACTTTCAAGATGTCGATGAGGGGTCAATGGGCATTCTTGTTAGGATTACAAGTTTCTCAAAAATCCCAGAAGGCATCTTTTATTCAACCAATCAATATGCTCAGGAAATCTTGAAAAAAGTTTGGATTTTGACTCATGAACACCCATTGACACTCCATTGGCGGAGCATGAGCGTCCCAACCTTGATGAAGATAGATAAGGGAGGAAAGCTAATAGATCCTACACGATTTCGTGTTCTATGGTTGGGCTCCCTTATGTATCTTAGTGCATCTAGACCTGACATAGTATTTGCTGTTTGTATGTGTGCACGATACCAGGTTAAAGTTCCTTATGAAATGCAACCTCACTGCTAATAAAGCGGATCTTTCGATACTAAAAAGGACCATGTCACATGGGTTGGGCGTATCCGAAGGATTAGCTTTGAACTAAAAGATAAGCTTTTGCAGATGCTGACTATGCAGGATGTCATGACACACGGAGAAGTACTTCTGGTTCAGCTCAATTTCTTGGACATCGGCTTGTTAGCTGGTCATCCAAAAAGCAGAAAAGTACTGCCATCTCCACTACGGAAGCTGAATACATCGCCCTATCAGGATGCTTGGTGCTTCAAATCTCCTCTGGATGCGTTCTCAACTCAAGGACTATGGATTTGCGTTAACAATGCGAGAATTCCGATGTATTGTGTCAATCAAAGTTGCTATTGCCTATGCGGTAATAGATGTTTAACACTCGCGCTCCAAGACATTGATTATCCTGTCACCACTTTATCAAAGAGCAGGTTTCGATCAGGAAAGTTGTTGAGTTATATTTCGTGGAGACAAAATACCAACTGGCTGACATTTTTACGAAGGCATTACCGAGATGAGAGAGCGCCTTCACAAACTCTACTCCACTTGCTTGGAGTAAAACAAATGTCACAGAATCTCTGAAGGAAACTAAGGACGATGTCTGGTCTCGTAGTAACCAAGTGTTTCACAATTTTATCCTGTATATTGTAAAAAAAAAAAAAAATGGCTTGCAGTTATTTCCGACTGTAACCCGATTTTATCCCATGAGATTTAATGTTAGTTTCAGTGAATTAGTTCTTCAACCAGACAGGAGTTGTCTAAGCCCCGGACCATTTTTCTAATAAACAATTTTGTTTTATCAAACATGTTCGGATGACCAAATCAGACTGTGACTATAGCTTCTGGAGATAAAAAAGGGTCATAGTTTGAGGAGGGAGAGAATCAGTACTAATAACAGTTTTGCAAGGTAATCCAATTGGACACACTGTATTGCTGATTCTATTGGACGAGAGAGATTGAAAACAACAAATGCTCCAACCGTCAGACTCAGATTGATTTATCATTCTGGTCTTGGTAACTATAAGGTTTTATGTTTCATTACTACTTTGATATTTGTTGCTATTTCCCTAACCTATACTTTGAGGGGGAGATTGATAACATTTTAGTCCATTCTAGATCAATTCCATTCACAAGTTTCATACTTTTGATCGGCGGGAGAGAATGTGACTTACACATGTAAACGGATACATTATTGGATTCGATTGATTATTAAATGCTAAAGTCCAATCATGCTGTGCTAAAACATCTTTCGATTATCGACGCCATGTGTAGGGGATAGCATAAGTGGTAATTGATCAAATAATGTCAAGGTACCAATAGTTTGACTGTTATACACCGTACCTTGATAAATGACAAGGAATCTTTTGTTTCATGTTCGTGAAAGTGATCTTATGAATGCTGAGGAAAGAGATGTCGTAAACCAGGGTATTCGTAATGAATGCTCTTTGGCCCGGTATTAGGATGCGCCCACTAGTGAAGTGGATTTCCTTAGACAAGTACTGTACAAGTCGTTGGATTTCCCAAGGCATTCATATCTCTTTCGGGATTTTTTTTTTTATTTTCAAAACATCATCAGAGCTTTGATTTAAACTTTCGTTTGTGCCTCCAAACAAATTTTATGAAGCACATCGAATGTTTTTCATAATCTTTTTTGCCCCAGGCCTTATACTGATACTTAATTGTATTAAGAAAGAAAAACGCTGAAAAAGGAAAATTAACGGTATAGTCAGAGATATGTAAACTGTACTGACTCACTCTTTACCATTCTATTAGTAGAAATACTTATAGTGTGTTTGTTTGTATTTTCGGGCATTAGAGTTCTAGAGTAACGGCGAAACATTAGGGAATCTGATTACTTAGGTATTAGATGGAACTAGTTGTCAGTGCCGGAAAACCTGTCAAGAAGGTTCTTTGAATGAATCTATTCTGATCACAGGTGCAGTATTCATATGTAATCTATTGATACTCACGGGAATCAGAGGTTAATGTAACGACCAGATTGAGTATGTCTATTACTCGGTCCCTTCAAAATTATATACCCTTTGTGTGTTACAAAATGTTTTTTTCTTGAAATACATTAACGTGGATTTTTTTGACATAACAAAATGTTTTTGTTGGTGGACTTAATTGTTCTATCATGGCGAATTCGACTCAAAGTAACCGAGGCAAGACATTAGTGGCTCATATCCATACCACAGTTATCTGGAAGTAATCAAGAAAAGCTTACAATCAATGCTCCGCATAATCTCTGAAAATCAATGTCTCTTCAATGCAAAAGTTTCAAATGACGAGAAGAAGATAATCATCAAAGCTTTCAAAGTTCCAACAGATTATGAGCATGTGAGACTAAAGGATAGCATATGGCAAAATCTAAGTGAAAGGAGATCACAAAGTAATTCAAAGAAGTAAAGCTTAAACAAGTCAAAGATCAAGATCAAGTCATCACATCAAGTTCTAAAGATCATGATCAAGGTATTAAAGATTGAATTACCAAAGCACAACAAGTGAAGTACCCCATAACACGAGCTAAAGAAACAAGCACGATGTGAGCTTCTTCTCATGAACTCAATTCTGGGGGATGATTGTTAGGATCTTAAAGGGACCCAAACAAGAAGCTTCGGTCACTCGAATTACAAGACAAAAGTCAGTGAAAGACTATGTTATTTATGTATTTTATGTATAAGGGCCATGTTGTGAAAAAGCCCAAAGAAAAGCCCTAAAAGGCAATCTTTATTAGTAAAATCACCTAGTTTAGTCAAATATTAGGTTAGCTACTTCATTTCATTTTTATCTTAAGGGTTTTGTAGCACTCTTTGTTTATTCAATCAAAAGTTTTGATGTTTAATCTTTGGTGTCATTGATCTTGTGCTTAATACATGGAATGATCTAGGGATCCTACAATTAAACTTGGAACTTTTACAAATTACAGAAAGGAAAAAGTTTTTTTAAATTAAAAACTAAAAATTACACTCTTTAAATTTTTACTCCTCCCCTGGCTCACTAGCCCTATTTATACAAAGAAAAAGGTAAAAACAAGCTGAAGTCTTCTGTTTGACTTTCATTGACTTTTCTTTGTTGAGCTTGATGTGTTTGTTTGCTGAGGATAAAAGCTTCCTTGTGTGCTGCTTTGTGAGTTATAACTCCACAATATATCCTGTTGGCCCTTAATTTCCTTGTATTCTCTCTCAACTTGGGATCGAAAAATGCCCTTGGATTGCCACTTGCATTTGGGCCATGTGGGGTGGAGCTGGGAGTGTGTTGATGTGCAGGGTGCTAGAAGTATAGAAAGCAAAACAGAGGTGCTGGCTTGGTTTTTGGTTTTGCGGGAAAGATTGGAAAAATGAGTATAACATGTTGGGTTGTGACAGAGGGAGAGGTTGAAGATGATTAAGGGTATGTTATGGTTTGTGTAAAGAAAGGCCTCCACTTTAGATTCTTCTTTTCATTCTCTTTTTCCTCTTTCTTTCTTTTATGAATGAAATTTCCCAAATTGGCATAATCAGCCCTTGTCTTTGTTTCCTAAATAATATAACTTAGGGGTTTGGCATTTTTGACCCCTCAAGTTATATTTTTCTTTGCTTTTTCTTCTTCTGAGTTGACGTGACTTTTGACTGGAGGATTCGTTCTTCATACACTTTTCCATCCCGTGTCCGGTTTTGGTCGTTTGGCTTGGATTTTCGGTCTTTTTGTGGGGATATTCCGTCCTGCACAACACAATTAGCAAAACAAGCATATATTTGCATTTGAGTCCGTTTTTGGTTATTTTTAGGGCTCGTTTTTAAAGGTAAACGGTATGTGTAATTAAGCCACATACCAAAATCCCCCCAAACTAAGATGTTGCGGTGTCCCACGCCTAATGCTATGAAAGTAAGCGCTTGAGAAACCAAAAAATCTCAAATCCCTCGATAATAACTTAGAAGTAGCCAAGCGATTATCAAAGGGAATAAAAGAATCAATAGCCTTGACAAGTCCCGGTTCTTACCAAATTTTATATTTACACAACTATTCTAATTTATTTTTTTGATTTTTTCATTTTTTTCATACATGTTTGACTTCCTTTATTTATTAACACTGGGATCATAGAATGAAGAAAACGTCTGTTAGAATAATCCACGGACGTGCCTGTCGGATAATTTCATCGTCCCCGTTTTTTTCACCAAGTCCTAAGCTAAGCAAATTAAACAGGATCATTGTCAGATATAAGTTTATGATGTTAAGCCCTCTACTTATGACGTTGTGAAACTTTTTTACTCCCAACATGGATATATGATTTGAATGTGTGTGCTCGTTTCAACCATAGATTAACTTATTTTCATAATCATAATTCAAGATGAATCATGACTCAAAGCAACAACTTATTAGGTACTTGTAACTTGATTTTAAACCATAGAACTTTTTGCAACATATTTATCATTTTCATAAGTTCTTAAAGTGTTTGTGTGCTTAGTTTGAACACCTACCTAGGCCTCGCTCCCTAGTAGGATATCACAACCAACGACCGGTGTTCTTAGTTTGAAAACCCACCCCGTTGCTAGCGTAGTGGGAAATCACATCAACACCTTCTTCCTAATATGGCTAAGGATCGGATTGTCTTAGTTTGAACCCTCACTAGACCTTTCTTCAAGTGAGTATCACAACACAACCATATCCCTAGAAGTATGACGTTATTAGTTTTGAACCCCCACCTCGTGGTTAGCGGGGCGGGATATCACGACACATCTTTTACTTGCTCCATATAATCAAATGTATTGCTTCATTGGCATAATTTAATATTATGCATTTTTGCATTCTTACTTCATTCATGCATTCTTTGGCCATTTTACCTTTTCGAATTATTAAGAACATAAAAAATCTCGGCTTTAAAGTAATTCAAGTTACAAATTTGAAGCTTTTTCTAAAAACATTGATTGACTTAGTGAATTGAATTGAGTTCGTTGATTAGGTGTATAGAAGCTTATGGGGAAAAAAGAAACATCATGTTATTATATAAGTTTTTGAGACGAATCTTGCTTAAACTCATTAAACTTATATTTTAACTTCTATCATTTCTTGTTTTCACTTTTGTAAAATTCAAAGAATAGAATTCGTGAATGCAATCGGCTGAAGGAACTAGCTAGGGCTCATTAGCGGATCGAGTCAAAAATTATTCTCATTCTACCCAAAAGAAAAGTCAAAACTGTGACAAAACACTTATTTTATTATTATTATTTATTAGCAGGAAAGTCAAAATTGTGACAAAACACTTATTTTATTTTTAAATTTTTTCATTTTTTTGGTATTTTTCAAAAATTTTGGTGGTAAAAGCGGGATTACGTGAAAACAACGACTGCAGGCATAATCAAATCGAAGATCCCCCCATACTAGACTAAACATTGTCCTCAATGTTTTAAGAAGGGTCTCTATGTAAATCCTAAGCCGTTTATTAGGTATGCTTAAAGATAAACGTTAGTCGATAAGATTAGGATATCGGATTTCCCAAAATGAAGCTGAGGATTTGAAGCTCTTGTGATCGGAGGACAAAACCACGAGCACGAGAGTCATCACAATCCGGGTAATCCTGGACATACATCACAAAACACAAAACATGGATAATGGAAGAGGCGAGCCTCATCACAACACAAAACACTTATTAGCAATAAGAAAGAAGATAGAATGGATAAGCATGGGTTGCCACCCACGAAGCGCTTGTTTAAGGTCACTTAGCTTGACCCGATCCCCCCATACTTGAGCTTGTCAAGGGGGATAGAAATGGGGATGACGAACACCCAAATTTGGAGTGTTGTCTCCATGAATCAACATCGGGCTTTTCTGATGAAACAGCTTGGAAGCTTTAAAGCCCCGATGTGATGGAGAAGAAGGAGATTTCTCCTTAGAAGCAAGAACACCGTGATTGAAAACTTTGTCTTTATTTTCGGATGAAAATGAAAGTAAGGTATCAATCACGGGAGAAAGAGTAGAAAGAAATCTCGTGGATTCGACTTCAATGCATATCCCCGGATCGTAAATCTTGTTTCTATCTCCGGAAGGAGAAGAACCATCAAGATCGGATCCGAGATCATTAGAAGGAATGAAGTTGAAATCCAATTAAAGGGCGGGATGGGTGGCCAAAATATTAGGCACATCAACGAGGATGTCTTCCACCACATCAACGGTTGAATCTCCCAAATCGGGATAATTAACATGAAATGATTCGAACTCGGGACGGGAGGTAGAATTATCGTCATCTTTTGAGTCGAAATCATCACTCTCAATACCTGGTGGTATTGATCCATCACCATCAAGAAAAATGTCAATCTCCTCCATAAGAGAGTCACTATCCTCAACCGGGATAGGAGATGGAGAGAAATACTCGGTAGGATTTTCAGAATTAAATTCTTCCGGAGGGCGAAGAGAAGAGTTATCGTAAAGCAAACTTTCCAAAAACAAAATATCTCCCTCCAGATTAAGGTTGACATCATCAATTCCTGGTGGAATTGAGTGGGGAAGAGTGAGTTCACCGGTGAACTCATCAAGAGGAGAATCGATCTTTTGAGAATCATTAATCGAAGTATCTCGATGAAGCAAAGATTCTAAAAGATCGAATTCGGCATCAAAGGAATCAATTCCCGGTGGAATTGAATCGATACTTTCCAACACCTCATCATCAATTTGATCAACCTTAGTGGAAGTGATTTTTCATCAATATCAAAGAGAGGATTAGAGAAAATTTTAAAATTCTCATTTGGAATGTTCTCTTCGGAAAATGACTCATCACTTGAGGTAAAATCTTCATCGATATCGAAGAGAGGGTTAGTGAAAGTAAAATCATGATTCTTTGAAGAATCATCATACGGAGGCAAATCACACTCACCTTCGGAAGAATCTTAGGACTCACTTGGGATTTGGACAAGGTTCTCGACACTAGACTTTATTAATTTGTCCGATTCCGTTTCTGGAATAGTGTCAAGATGCTCATCCTCTATTATGAGAGAGTTCGTTTTTGGTGAATCGGGTGTGATTGCAACACACGGAGGAAGTTCAGAAATAATATCTTTCAAAGGGATAGAACTTTCTTCGTCATCGTCATCATCGTAGCAAACGGGAATCTTCCAATATCGATCTTTAGCCGCTTGCTCTTCTTCAATTCGCTTTTCTTCTTCCTTCTTTTGTATAAATTGACCAACCATATCACACATGGATGTCATTTGCTCCATAAGCTTATTTTGAGAATTGAGAAACTCATTTTGAGAATTAAGAAGGCTATTTTGAGCATTGAAGATTGGATGATTGACGGTATATTGTGGGGGTTGAAATTGGTCAAAACCGAAAGAATTAGAATCATAGCACGGATTTTGCTCATGATAATAGTCTTCATTCATCGGTTGACATTGAAAAGTCTCATGAGGACCCCCGCAATTTTCACAACAAAGATATTGTTGTTGAAAATCATGAAAATCTTGCGGGAAATTAAAGTCTTGATTATAACACGGTTTCGGATAGATAAACGGAACTTTAGGTGTAATTGTGACCATAACAAGCATTGTTCCCGCAAAATTTACAAGAATAGATAGGAGGTTGTGGAGGTGGGTTGAAAACGTTAGGAGAATCATCAACAAAATTAGGTTTTGAAACGTAAGGTAATGAATTTTCTTTTTCAGAATGACACGTCGGATCAAAACTTGGCAAAGTCTGTGGGAGCTCATCAATTGTTTGATTGCCTGGTTCCGGATTAGAGATAATCGAAGCTTTCGGTGGACAATTATAACCAATGTGAGCACCTTTCCCACAAGACTTACATGTGCATTGTTGACAAAAGATTCCATTTAACGAATCACCACACTCATAACAACAATTGTGGTTAATTTGTGGAGGACTTTGTGAGGAATTTTCACCGGGGTCCTGTTTGACAACGAATGGCTCTCGAGGAGCATTAACAACGTTGGTATCATCATCGGATGACTCGGAAGTGTTTAGAAGGTCTTGGTTAATTCTATTTTCATGACAAGTTGTAAACCAATCTTCCTTTAATTTCATCCGCCATAGAGCACATCCTTGACAAGATGGACCTTCAACCGGGTTTCCACAATTCACACAAAGTATAGGAGGTCGTTGAGACAAGTCAGGCGTTTTATTAGGATCACGAATGAACTTGTCTATGAGACCTCCTTTTGAACAACCACATGATTTATTGTACAAAGCTCCACAAGACGAACATTCTCTAATCGGGAAGAGAGGATTTAGACGATAATCGAGTGACGCCATAAGAATTAAAAATAGAAGGATAAGAAGAAGAATTAAATGGCAAAGAGATTAAAGGAGATTATTTTTGGATTTTCGAGTTTTTTAAACATCATATTTTATTAACGGACAAAACGAGATTGAATAACTTAAACCGATAATCAACTTGCTTCACGGTAGCTCTTTAAAAGAAAAACGCACAAAGGAGCGGAGGAGTAGGAAAGCGCGAAGCTATTAAAAACCTTCTCCTTTCGGGTCGTAGTTCCTCAGAACAACCCTCCTTATACCCCTCTTATAGTTTGTTAATCTCTTAAAGGTGAGCCGTATTTCACAAGTGACACAAAGGCAAGTTTTAAATCTTTTGTTCGGGATCTTATTATGATAATGCTTCAGTTGAAAAATAAGGAGGGGGCATTATATGATGATTTTTATTTGTTTTTATGGACAATGTTTTTATATTTTTGATTTTTTTTAATTATACTAATAAAAGAAAAGTGAAAAATATTTTTGTATTTTTGTATTTTTATAATAATAAGAAGAAAATATTCACAAACGGAAGACACTAACTTCACGAGGAAGGGTCTTCAAGTCACTAATCGTCAAACCGTAACGATATTGTCGCAACACACCTCCCCGGTAGCGGCGCCAAAAATTGACAAGTTCCTTTTAATACATATAAATATAAATAAAATATTTAATTACATATTAAATTGGATAATTTCACTAGTAGTTGTATTGTAACGGATAGTATCGGTCTCTAGCTCGGTTATCCACAAAGTTTGAAACCGAACCCGGGTCATTTATCCCCGACGAGGCATGAAATTGACGGTTACGTATTTCGTTTGACAATTGGATCGCTTAAATAATTCCTTGATATAATGGAGTTTTCTAATAACTACGAGGAATATTTAATGCATTTTACATAAGGTAAAACTAAAATACAGGGAAAATACAATAATAGGCACGGGAAATTATAACTTAAACTACTGGTACGCATAATTATAGCAAAGTTATATCCTTAAAATTTCTTACAGGAAGCATATATAATGCAGAAAAGAAAAACCCTAGTCTTCGGGAGTATTATTATATAAATTATATAAAAGTTAAAAACTGAAAACGTAAAGGTTAGTTAATTGTTACGCTTCGTATTTCCGATTGTATGTTGTTATTCACTTTGTTGTTGTGTTTTAAATGTGTTGTAACGCGTAGGGTCATATCTTTTGTTTGATCACTTTGTTTTCGTGCCATTTTTAGTTGGGGCGTTTTCTAGTTGTTTTATGGTATAGGAGATGATGTGAAAAGGTAGGGTTTTCTTATTTTTGGGATTTTTTAGGGTTTTGTTTTTTATCTGGGAGAGGGTATGGTGGTCGGGCCGTGGGTTCTTTTTTATTTTAGGAATTAATTTTTTACTTCTTATCCTAATTTACGCGAAATTTAAATTTTGTCTTTTTGTTTGTTTATTTGTCCATTGTTATCAGTAATTGTACTTCACCACCTTTATCACCACTACACTTGTCTTCAGATCAATAAGCAGTGCTTAAGATTTGATATATATTGATTGATAAATGTATTTTGTTATGGTGTGACCAGAATAACTCATAGTTATGAGAGTTTATAATTGTGAGAATGTGCTTTTCTAGTGTATTGTTGATAGGGTTCCATTTTTATACAGTCTAAGGAAACTTAATGGCTTAGCAAAACGCGTTTGTTATATTATTGCATATTCTATCCTTAGATGAGACTCAATGCATTTCATTTAATCTAGCAGAGTACTAAAAAACTATAGTTAAGCTCTAGAAACTCATGAAATATTAACTATTGAGTTGCTAAACGATTTGGCAGTTCTAACATTGTTACTGTTGGCAACACCAACGCATTATAGCTAGCAGTACTAATAACTTAAACTATTTTCTTTAAACTTCAATAGCAGCACAATCTTGAAACAACAGTATTAACTTCCAAAACTAACAGTAGTAACTTCAGAAGCCTTCAATTCCCAACACACAAGATATAGAGAGAAACAAACAACTCGCTGTTACGGGATTGCCTATCACATCTCCCAAAGATGGAATTCACAAATGTAACTTTAGCTTCGAGCGGACACAGACTCTAATCTGAAAGAACTGTCGAGGGAACAACAACCACATGATATGGGATTTCTCATTCCCAGATCCCAAAGATGGTTTCTTCTTGTTTTCTTCAATTTTATAAAAAAAAAAAAAATCATTTTTTAAAATTTTTTTATTTAGTATTTAACTTATATATCTATTTTTCATACTCACGCTAATGTAATAAGTCTTTGCCAAAGGGTAAATCCAACAGATCCCCAAAGACTCATAAGTCAAAGCAGAGGACAAAACCCAATGATGATGAGATTGCCTGTCAACAATCATCCTATTGAAGGGGGTCATTTGCGCCTCATCATATCTTTTGCTTTGAGGTGAAAACCCCTATGTCCTCTAGTAGAACCCGAAGAGAGAACATACAGCTCACTTTTATGGGATTGCCCTCAACAATGGTTAATGATATGTTCAGGGAACTAGGCATATAGAGTACCTTGTGGATAAAACCTGATTAGTCCACTCTTGATTTAACGGTATCAAATCCATGACCATAACAAAGGCCAAGATAAGGAGTCTTCTGATAGTGGACATGGATATTTAATTCTCAGCCTTATTGATTTAGTCCACATGTGGATTTGTTGAGGCTTAATAGAAGGACTTTAGGTGTATCTCTAAGGATATCAGTAATGAAGAAAGAAGTCATTTGGTAGTCTGAAGAGGGAGATGAAAATGGAAACTGACATTGTCAGCGTGTGCCTTTAAAAAACATTCTAGCCTTATTTTATCACTGTAAGGTCTAATATATCCGTTAGAAATAAACATAAAAATACCTCTTGACATCATAACCTAAAGAAACCTATCTCTGTACTGAAATATCTATATACCAACACCTAGAAGAATAACATCAAAACTCATGGTAATAATTAAAATCCAAGAGTGTGTGGGGGCCTATGAAAAAAGAAGCCCAAATAGTAACAGAGCCTGATGCTGTCCCCTGAGCATTTGATTTTGATCATTTCATTAGCCTCATTATTTTCAAAGATTATGACATGACTTTAACATTGCCTAACTAATAGAAGAGGGTGTGTGTTTTGGTGGTTTAAAGAGATTTCTATCAAGGGTTCTTTAAGATTCTTTCTGCTGTAGATAGTAGAGATAGAGAATGGATTAAAGCTTTGAGAGCACTCTGATGTTATCATTGTTAATTTAAGGACGTGTAGGATTGAAAGAATCAACCAAATAACATACATTGGAAAGAGGTAACGAGAGGTTGTTCTAGAAAGAGAGTGGTTGGATGAACATTTAAGAGAGAGAAAGAAACATAAGAGAAAAATTGTATTAATGTGTGTAGAATTAATAAATTGAACAACCAGCTTCTCCAAGGCAGGGAAGTAGTGTATTTTTATACCGTATTGAGGCTCGGCTGTATGGACTTAGTTTCTGGGTTTGTCATGGTTACTCTTTTGTCCCTAAATAAAAACCCCTTTTTTGGGACTTATTAAGGCTTCCAATATAATAGTAAGTCGCTAACGACTAGTTATTTGTGTATGGTATGTGAGTCCTCGAGACTTTCGCCTAGGATTTCTTAAGTTATTCCTAATATCTCCCTCCTATGGGAGGTGTTTCAACTCGTATAGTGTTTGTTGACAAAATCTTAAACCTGCATACTATGAATGTCTGTCAATTCTTGTTAGGCTTACTAGTCTTGTTATGTCCATGTTCTATTGTTAATTTGTGAATCTTGATTTAGAAAAATCTGTGTAGATCGTGGGGCTTTAGTCTTTGTTTTTTTGTTAGCTTTACTGGTATGTGATGTTTATGAATTCGATGTACGATCATCATCCTATAGGAATTTTCTCTTATTATTGCGCCATCTTGTAATCTTTTCAGTCGTTATGATGTGATTTTGATAGTCTGGTTGTCTATACAATGCTGAATTACTGTGCTTTGATGTTTTTATAGCGTGGGGTTACAGAGTGGAGGGCTGGCGGTTGGGGTTAGTCTGCTGCACTTGCGTGTTTTTGGGGGGTGTGGTGTTGGGTGGGGGGTCAAAAGGGGGTATTTAAAACTAAGTGGGGAGTGCGAGGTTGGTCTGTCCAAACTATTTTGGTGGTTTTTTGTAATGTCGGTATCAGAGTGGACGAAAACTTACTTTGAAAATTCATGGACTTTTATACTTGTTGTCAAGCTTATAGAATGATGTAGCGGGTATCAAACCTAGCTGACGTTCTGATGTTAACAGGTACACTTGGCTTTGATTGTGAGGTCGTGTATATTTTTTCGCGTTTGTGGTTGGTGATGTTAGAGAGAGAGAGCATGGTGTTGCGGTGGTGAATCGGTGTTGCGGGCGTTCCGTTGATCCATAATGAGGTGGGAGGGGCGTGTGGTGCGTCGGATAGGGGGGGGGGGGGGGGGATAGAGCGGGTGTGTGTGAGCTTGTGGCGGTCGCGGATTTGGGGGTTGTTGTGGGTTGGGGGGGGGGTGGGAGGTGAGGTAAGATGTTTGTTAGTGTGTGATGTGGGTTGGAGGTTTGGTGGGGGTGGGTGGGGTGGGGGGGGTGGGGTTGGGGGATGTTTGTGGGGTTGTTGGGGGAGAGAGAGGGGGGGTGGTGGGACGGTGTGAGGGCGGGGTGTGTCGGGAGGGGGTCCTGGCAAGGTGGGGTAAGTGAGGGTTGTGGCCGGGAGTTGGGTTGTGGATGGGAGAGGTGGGAGGGTGGGGGGGTAGGGCTTGAGAGGTTTGTCGGGGAGGGGGTTGTGAGGGGGGGGGGGGGGAGGTGGGGTTGGGTTTGGGAAAAGGGGGGACGGGGAGGGAGGTGTTGGGGGAGGGTGGGTTTAGGTTCGGGTTGGTGGTGATGGTAATTGGGGTGGGTTGGTGGCGTAGGATTGGGAAGTGTATGGATGTTGGGACGAGGTGTGGTGGGGAGTTGTGTTCGCGGAGTGGTGACTTACTTTTATTTCATTTTTTTTTTTTTTTTTTTTCTTTATAAAATTTCTGTTTTAAATTTGTTTTTTTTTGTTTTTTTTTTTACACATATTTTGCTGTTTTTTTTTTCTTGTATTTTTTTTTTTTTTTTTTATTCCTTACATTTCATTTATTATCTATTTTAAAGTTGTATTAAATTTTGTGTTGTTTATTTTTTTTTTTTTTCTTTTTTTTTTTTTTCCTTTATTCATTTTTTTCTTTTGTTTTTTTTGTTTTTTTTCTTATTTTTTTTTATTTATTTATTATGTTGTTACTTATTCTTTATTTTTCTTTTTAAAAATTTGTTTTCAATTTTTGTTTTTTTTTTTCTTTGATATCATCTTTTGTTATTATTTTTTAAACTAATACGTTTTTATTTTTTCGCTGCTTTTTCAGTTATTAACCTACAGGTGCCAAATCTATTTTTTCTCTAGGTTCATGTATTGATTGATTAGAAAATTTTGTCTAGAATAAGATTTATATTTTTGTTTTGACTTTAACTTTTATTTGATATTAGTGATTTTAAATGAATTGTTTTTAAAGAATAATTTGATTCAAATAGACTAAATAGTAAATGTGGAAAATTATGAAAAATTCATAGAAAATACTTTTTATGAATGCTGGATTTTGAGAAAAAATAAAATGGTGAAGACAGGCTTATCAAATGAAGGTGTCTTATAGTTCTAAAACAGCTTAAAGCTTAAAAAGGGCAAATAAGGACTGTATTTAAATAAAAATAAGTGCAAGAGTAAAATTGTAAAAGACAATGTAGGGGCGAGTTTAGTTAAGAGTGTCGTGTTGTTAAGGGGCGAGGTAGAAGGTTCTAGTCCAGCTCGCCGTGTGTGCCTTTTTGAAAAATTTATTTATTTTGTAAAAAAATTGCACAAATTCACAAAAAGGGGATCATGAAAAATAAGCAATTTTTGATTATAACTATGACTTTTTTATAAAACTCACAAATGAAGCTGGAAAATGTCACTTTTTTCATGACGGGTGAGCTAGGTAAGCTTTAAAAGCTATGAGCTTGTTTAATTTAATTGTCTTAGCTAAAAAAACTCTAATAAGCTTCAAACTACATGCTCAATTAATGCTACTATGGCATTAATGTCTAACCTATGAATAAGCCTAAATTGAACTAAATTAAACATTCAGAATGATTAAGCTTCATATAGCTAAGAAAAGGTGGTAAATAAGACTTTTTAAAAGAACGCTTTTTTCTAGAATCATCATAATGAAGCAGTGAATAGCTAATCAAATAAGCAAACGCGCATGTTCTATCAAAGCAAAGCCTATGTTGCTACAGCATAGGCATCAGCTACCAACAAGCACTTTTACCAGCTTTTTTACTGGTCTGTTACAATAATGATGGGGTATGACTTTTTCTTATGTCTGTGTCAAACTAGAACCACCATATTAACACAAGCAACATAATTACATGTGAAGATGGCCACTACATAAGCCTGTAAATAAAGCTAACAAATGTTCAGCTAACTCATAGAATGATAGAAGATTAGGAAAGTGTTTTCACAATTTTGCATAAAAACTTCAGTGAAAACTAAATTTGCAAGGCCCTAAGGCTTGGTTTAGACTACTTGAAATTTTAGATCTCAAATCACAACATAAAACCAGCACAAACAAGAACTCATAAGAATCGCAAACTGCACAAATGATCCTGATTTAGCTGTTGTGTGGCCGTCACAGATTCTACCATGACTCATAGAAACTTGATTTTGTGTGTGAAAATTTTGTGGTTGCGAACCCTGTAACAAACAGATCCTAGGTGAAATTTAAACTACGGACAACTTTTGACCCAAGTATGTTAAAACAGTAATAATGTTGGTGTGTGTGTGTGTGTGTAATAGTCAGCAGCCGCAACACCCCCTTTAACTTATGTCTAAGAAAGCAAGATTTAGAGTAAGCTTGATTTATGACATTTTTAAGAAAGATTTCTTTATAACAAACCAGATGTTTATAAGTTTAAAAGGCATTATAATGTGCAAGATTTAACCTACAAATAATGCACGCTAAACAAATTAGAGACATCACAATAAGCAGTATAAAGAGCAAGTTTGCTATAAAGATTTTAAATTTCATGTAAAAAGAAACGGTTTGACAAAGTCTAAAGTAGAATTGCAGAATTAAAAAACAAATCAATAAAGACGTAATCTATCCTACTCCTCCTTTCCCTTACATAACTCTTTTCTCTGTGTGTCTTCTGTGTTTCTCTTATATATGGTTGTTGTGCTTTTTTTGTCATGTGTTTGTTATGATTGTCTTGTGGAGGTGAAGAACGAACACATCCGTTTGGCCCCTTCATTTTTCTTGCTGCTCACAAGCACTTAGTATCACAGTCCGTGGGTGTTGTGGGTTTGGTACCAAATTTGGACCCTGTGGTATTGCCATCATGCGCTACTGAAGTTAAGACCATGTGAAGGTCTGACTTATCACATGGTGTAGGGTTGTATGAGATGGTGATGGGTTTGTTTGGGGGTGAGGGTGTTTGTCGTTTTGAGGTGAGGGTGATGGGGTAAGGGTTTGGCGGGAAGGGGTTAGGGTACTGTAGGGTTTAAGTTTTAGTGTGCGCAGGGAGAGGGTTTGGAGTTGTATGCAAGTTTAGCCCCTATTTGTGTATGTGTATCTTGAAAGAGTTCGTCCTTGTGGTGTGTGTAAAATATTTGGAGAAGTGGGAAAAAAACAACCCCTGAGGTTGTGTGATGATTTTGTACCCACAGTCCCTATAGGACTAATAGTGTTAAATGGTTATGGCTTAACAACTGTTAAGGGTTGTTATATGTTTTGGGCCTAGAATAGGTTTTGGGCCGTTCAGTTTTTAAATAAAGGGGTAATGGGCTAGTATTGATAAAAATGAAATGGCTATTGGATTTATGTAAATGTGTGTGGGGGCTGTCCGTGTGGATCCTACTAGTGTGGGTATGGGTGGGCCCACGCTTTTAGCTATTTTAGGGTTTAGGTTTGGTTGTTGATGCCCCTTTTCTAACGCAATATCCCGGGGTTGACTTTTGGACTTTATTTTTGTCATTGAATATTTAATTGCACAGACTTGTCGAGTCGATACCGAAATGTCGTTTTTGCTTCGTTTTCAACCTTTTATGTACCCTTTGCCTCGGTTTTTCTACGCTCGCTTCGCCAAGTTGTCAGTGTCTTAGTTTTGTCCGGTTTAGCTTCGTTTTTGTTCCTTTAGTGATTATCTGGTCCTGTCACAGCTAGACAACACAAAGAACAAGCTCATTTATGTTTATGGCATTTTATGTGCGTTTTTTGTCATTTAGGGTCGTTTTATTAGGTAAAAGGTATCTGTAATTACACACATACCAGGGTGTGACAGCCCCGTTCAGGTGATTAGCTATCACTGGAGACGAACGTTATAGCATGTCGGAGCACAACATTTACACACAGGAATATTTTACGCGTGCCTTGATATAAGTGGCATATTATTATGAGTCTAGCAGTTAGTTTCTATGAACTTAGAGTAATCGTATTCCATTGTTTGTATACACAAGGTATTATTGACGTTGTGTCTTGAAATGTAAAGGTGGCAATACAACGTTGAACATATGGGGGTGTCAACTTATACATACTGGTTTTGTGTGTGTAAACTATTTGGGGATGTGAAATGGTCAATTCTTTCTCTGTTTACTAGACTCTTTTGATTTTCAATACAGTTTATATACTACAATTTTTGAGGAAGTATACAAGGATTGGAAGATGTCTACATACTTACGAACTTCTTTTTTGGTGTTCAACGCTATTTTATACTTTAAACAACCTATGTAACTCACCAACTTTATGTTCACACTTTTTAAGCATGTTTTTCTCAAGTGAATTAGATGCTTGGCTTATGTGATGTGAATTAGATTCTAAATAATTCAAGATTTCTTTTCAAACGACACAGTTAGAGGTTGTTCTCTCATGACTTAAGCAATGTGTATTTTGAAGTAGCGCTCCAGATGGACATTTCGTTTGTTTGATCAGTTTTTTGGTGTTGTTGTTTCAGAGGAGCTTACGGACTTGTATAAGCTACTTTATTTTCCTAGTTCTAGGAGCCTTAGTTAGATTTTACTGCATATTTAGAGAATAAAGTTAGTGAAAAAATTTATCATTATTAAGTAAATAAAGTCTAAATAAGAAATAAACTTGGTATTTAGTGTAGTTTATATAATCGGGTGGTTACATTCATATCGGTTTCGTCATTTGGGTTCTAATTCCTTTCTCTTTTCAATTCTAGTTAGTTATAGTGTAGATTTTCTTAAAATGTCTTTTATTGCTTGTTCGTTTATTGCCATGATTAGCGGATAGATTCTTATATGCTTGTTAAGTAAGTTGCGATAAGTGAGTTAAGTGTGGATTAAAAGAGATTGTCTGATTATGTTTTCGGATTATTTTGATTTGTCTTATTTGATTATTGTTCAAAGGGAAATGAGACGGAGTAATAGTCACAAAACATTCAAATCTTAGTAATTTAATACTTATTTAAGTATATTGTGTTTTCAAAATGTAAACTCAACGTTGTGGGAACATAATGATTTTACGAGTGTGTTTAAATTTGGGGGGGGTTTTTCTTATCGCATTTAAAGTAATGTTGTACCAAAAATAAGAGTGTGTGTGTGTGTGTTGTCAGTGTTTGAACAACCGACGTTGTGAGAAAACAGGTTTTTTAAACGAGTTACTAATTCTTTTATATATCGCTTCTTTGCTTTCACATTTATGATCCGCTTTTTCGCCTCACTTGACTCAGAAGCATTCCGTTGTTTTGTTATATCTTAGTATTATTTCGATTATTATGTATTATTAGTATTAATTCAAAACAAAGAAACCAAAAGATAATCTGATGCATCGTAAACGACAGTGAACACTAACGTAAATTCAATTGTTCAATTTTCTTGTTAGGGATATGACATTCAGAAGATTAGATCTTCTGACTTCGATTCTCAAGTTTGATTGATTTATTCTAACGTGTGAAATTCTTATTATATTAATCTACGACGCACGCGTTGATCGTTATATCTAGAACCAAAAGTAGTATGATGGTAAGGGACTGGTTTGCTGTATGTGAGTCTGTATACCTCGTTGTGGATTGATAATGATTGCAGTCATTTCAAGATATGAGTGTAGGTATGAGATAACCTAGAAAAGGGTGAAGTACACTGTTGGTGATCATTTGTTGGTAGGGCTCTCACGTGTGGAACTCTCCAGATCCTACACGAATTCAAGTCGTGAGAGGCCACTTATTGGGATGTCATGATAATACTAAATACAATATATTCAAAAAATCCCTTAACACAGTATCATTCATTCACAATAAATAACTTTAATTAGTTCAAACTTCCTTACAGTCTTTCCAAAGTATTATAACATAAATAAAAATCCTTGCTCAATTTTATAATACCCCAAAATTAACCACACCTCATCACTTTGTAAATATCTTTACAAATAATTTCCTTTCACAAACATATTATATTTAATTATTCATCAAATTAACTACAAACAAACAAATCTAAATCTATTCCTTCACCTACATTAACACAACTATATTCTATCATCTATATATTTGTCACAAACCTCCTAACCTATATGTAATATATGAGAAATCCATTATTATCTACCAATAATATCAATTATTTTAATTCATCATCCCCCACATTCCAATTCCATATACTCTAATATTCTTACAAAACAAACCAAATCTTAGATCTCTACATTTACATTCACCAACTATAACAAACTTAACTTTCACCACACACTTTATTCTCCATACTATCAATATTGACTACCCACCTCCCTACTACATCAATCACCATATTCCATTACAATTTTTACCCTTATTTTTACACCCCTATCCATCAATCAACCACCATATCAGAATTGATATCATTGAATATATTTATTATTAATCAGACACAATTCAATTCCTCAATTCCACTTTTAACCAATCACAACCTTCACTTTCTATTACTTCCCAAACCCACTATTTTTCTCCATTATTTATACCTTTACATGATAAACAATTTTAAACTTTACTAGTTTCTTATCTAATCATACATTTATATATTCTTCACTCCCTTGTACCCTTATCATCTATCCATTACTTACACACTCAAACTCTAACCAATTCACCAACCCAAAAATCACATTATCATATCACATCTATTATTCCACAACAGATTGACACCCCATAAAAATCTATTCCACTATCCATAAAGACAGATATTAAACATTACTATTATATATAACTCAAGCATACATCAATCTTCTAACACTACTTACTAATTTTCTTAATCCCACTAACAATGTAATTTCATCCAAAGTGTACCATTCAAAACGACCGTAATTTATTTTTCTAAAATAATATATCTAATACATTCCATATAATAGACTACAAACCACAATTCATTCACAAAAACCATTTAATTTATATATTATCCCCCAACAAATTTCTATACCCTACTCTACTACCTTTTAAAACCATTCCGATCATTACCTTATATACTTAATAACTAAATCCCATATACTAAAATACTTATTAAAAATACATGTTTAACTCCTCAATCATCTCTTAACAATCTCTATAATAACACACCTTAAAAACCCCACAACACATCAAACACTATGTGAGAACTACACTACTACACCCATATCATCTCCCCACAACTTACTCTCAACAATCCCAACACCAATAGTTCCCCCAGAACTTACCATCTCATACTATTAATAACAACACACTTACTACCCAGTTCCCCTTTAAACCAACTACCCCTCAACACTCACAGAGATGCTTAATCACTTACAAAATAATAACATCCTCCTTTATTGTACCAATACTAGACGTAGACGTCCACATACATATAACTCAGTGCCTCGATGATCCCATCACTTATGTCACCACCACCTATACCGGTCTAGAATCATCTCTAACCCCATAACAATGTTCAATCATACCAAAGAACTCACATATTATGTGTTCACACCTGAAATGAAACAACTTATTCGTACTGAAGACAGAGAGATTCACCAGATCTAAAGGCGAACCTCACATTTTTGGGGTGGAATTCTGAGGATTTTTGTGCTAGTCATACACATTCCTATCCATGAGACGCTATTAATACTTGGTTTTCGTCGGTATGTGTCAAAAAAAATTGGTCAAAATTACCTTTTTATGCTATGTTTCGATATATTACCCATCATTTTAAGGAACAAAGCAAATGGCAAGTGAAGGAATAGTTTCTAAGGCTTATTTCTCCCTACACTTAAGTTGAACATTGTCCCCAATGTTCTATAGAAGTACCCGTAAAAACGAATAAAGGGAAAAGAAAACAAGTAAAAGAAACTAGTACTCCCCTAGTTTGCTCAATAATGGAGAATAAACATGCGATAACTGGTTAAATCGTCCTCCAAGAATCGTCTAATGAAAACATCCTAAGATCTTCCAAGCTTCTTGTTGTCAAATATAACCTGTAATCAAAGACAAAGACAACTATACCAAGCATAAAATCAGCGGGATAGATAAATATACAATGAGAGTTTAGGGTTTCGACTCTATGAAAGCAGTAAAGATAGGATGAGAGTAAGGATATAATTATAGGTTTATGCAGGTTTACAAAAGAATTACAAATCTTAAATATTGCACATTTTATTTTTTAGAAATACTTGAAAATTTTAAAATTTTTACATAGCTGGAGACGCGACGCCGTCAGGATAAATCCTAACGCCGTCTCCAGCGTTTGTGAAAATTTCTTCTTTGTTTTTAATGAGAAATTTCCTGCACGTAATTTTATTAGTCAAATTTGAAGAAAGCACTGCATAAAAACCTGGAATTAATCATAACAATCATATGACTCGAAACTGACGCGAATTAATCTAAACAATTTATTTTAAATGTTTGAATTTGGTTCTTAAAAACCGGATATATTCCCCTACACTTATTTTGTTGAAAAATACCGTTGATTGCAAATAAGACGAAATTACACATAAATAAAGCATGATTACATAATAATTCAAACATAATAAAACAAATAATGAAGAATTAAAACACAAGACACTCCTAATATGCGGGAAAAGTAAATATTGGGTTGCCTCCCAAAAAGCGCTTTTCTTTATTTACGAGTCTTGTAGCTAGACTCGAAGTCACACGTTCTTACGTGACTTCATGAATGCTCACGTGTCCCCGAATGAGCCATTCTTTCATACTTTCATCCACTTGGTATTCGGGACCTAGGTTTAAGCAATTTTTGTACATGAATTTATTCTTTTCATAAGCATTCTTAATCCCGTTAGTTAGATCTCTTTGATTTAGCACAAGGATGGGTGGGATCTTACTCCATGATACGTGCCCCCAATGTTTAAACCTAGGTATGGTGCGTGGCATTTGGAATGTGTAACTATCAAAGATCCTATTGAAAGACATTAGTCCCTTAGCGCAATCATATTCGAGTTTAGTGATTTTCCTAAAGGGTTTACCCATTACAACTTCAGCCTTATTTATCTGAATAAATTCTCCTATGTCTTCCAATACCACAAAGTCCGTGATGTAGGTAAAGCTGCCTACAAACACGTAGACATCCCTAACAACAACAACTAAGTTTTTTCCTGTACTTTCTAATCCTTCTACCATTATAGTGTTGTAGGCTTTACGTGTAATAATGTTTATTGGTAAGAAGGGGTTAAAGTAAGCGACATACTTCCTAAATCCAATCATACATTGGATTGCCAAGTCATCCCCATCGAAGCTATTGATTGCCTTTCCTCGGCGTAGCTGATAAGTGTAAAATACACATATCCGTTAATACCTAAAATAACCCAATTAAACCCAAAACAGACCAAAAATGGCAAAAATATGCTTGTATTTGTGTTTTGTGTATGCAGGTACGGATAAATCAAAAATCACAAGAATACAATCAAAAGCGGACACGGGAATCAGAAAAGTACAAAAAGAAGCCAAAGAATCAAAGCCGAAGCCATATTTAAAGACCGCAGTCAAATCCAGTCAACAGCGGTAAACCACTACAAGACAAAACCTCACAATAATCCAATTCCAGTCCTTCAACTTTCACAAAAAGCCAAAAATGACCCCTCACTTCTTATTGGGCCCTTAAAACCTTATTGGGCCTGAAATACCTTGAATAACCTTACCCGGATCCTATTAAACCCAAAAGCCCAATTAAAAGCCCACTTAACCTAGCCCATTTCCATTGGAACTAAACCACAAGGACTGAACTTGCAATTTCCTAAAGTTATTTATAACTAGAAAAAGAGAAAAGAAAGAGAAGGACCATTTGTTCAACTTATCCAAAATCCAACTGAATTACCCAACTCTGTCAAAAGAAAATGGGCGCCAAAGATTTTTTACTATTCACCTATCATCTTCGTTTCACCATACTAGGTAAATTAAGGGGCAAATGGAAATCAAGGGGTTAGATGGTCAATTCAGAAGCTTGTTAGCACAATGATAGGGAGATTTCAGTCAAATCAAAGGAATTATGAAGCTCACTCTCAATTAAGGCCACGTCAGCCATGGTGAAAGCACAAATAATAGTGGGTTTCTGTGCTAATCTACTCACATAAGTAGCACAAGCTGTCACAATCATAGAATGACAGCTTGGCAATCCTCAGGTGTCCACAATGTGATCCTACGGCTCAAGAAAGAGATCAATAATGAATGAAAAATGAAGGGTACGGATTGAAAGCTTGGAAAGAGACTCAAGAGGCTAGAAGGATCCAAGGCAGGCTATAAATAGGCCTCACACTCTTCACACACACACACACGTAGCTTAGGTCTTAGTTTTAGCTTAATTTCTTTTTAGCTTAATTTAGCTTTAAATCCTTGTAATTTTCTTAATGTAAACAAGCTTTATTATAATGAAATTTCAGTTGTTTTAATCTCTCTTAAGCTCTTTTACCTAATCTCATAAGCTTTCACTTTTTCCTATTAAATAAGCTAAGATCAATAAGCTCTCAATAAGCCCTTTTTCAGTCTATAAGCTGAAATTGGGTTTAACTAGACTTAATCCTACTTAAACCTTAAATCAGCTTAATATCTTACCTTATTACCTTTGTAAATGAATGAGGAAAGCTCTTGGAAGTTGGTTGCAATGGAGGACCAAATGGACTTTACCCTAGCTTATCTAATAAGCTAGGGAGCTTGTAGCTGCTCTTAATTGAGTCCTCTTGTTTAGCTAGAGGATCAAGTAAGTTCTCTTTAAATTTCTTAAGTTTTAAAGTTTTTAGTAATAGTTTAATTTCCTTCTAAACTTAGATCTGCTTATTTGCTTATTAAAGTTGCTTATTAGTGCTTATTTGTGTCTTAACTAGCTTAATAATCATAGTTGCTTATCTGTTTTTGATTAAAATAGTTTAGATCTTAGTCTTTAATATAAGTGTCTTAAAAACCTTAAAAAAACTAAAAATAGTAGAAATTAGTTTGAATCTTAGATTAATGCTTAATTAGTTGTTAATTCATGTTAGTTAGGGTTGTTATAAGCTTAAAATAATCTGGTAATTAGTGCTTATTAGTTAAATTAGCAATTTAAGTTGAAAGTAATTTCTGTCAAAGTAGTAAAGGGGTGTTTGGCATAAGCAAGTTTGACCATCTAAAGTCAAAAGTTTTGTGCAAAACCTGTTGAGACAACTTTGAATTTAGTTATAAACAATAGGAAATGAGTTTTTATAAGTTAGATTTGGAAATTTTGAAAATTTGAGCTTATATTAAGTGTGCCAGCACCAGGGGAATTGTTCTTTAAATTTCACTTGTGCAAACTTTGATCTAAGCCCTCCAAGGCTTAGATCTTGCTTGCATTTTACTTGTACACTCTATTTGAGTGTGTCTAAGTGCAAGGATTTCCCTTAGGAAACCTGCACTAATTGAGTTGCACTTGTGCAAAGTGCACCAGTACTAACAAAAAGTTTGTACTGCTGTCACTTTTAGCTTAGTTTCTAGTTAAGTAAAAGTAGGACTTGGGTTCTTAAATTCAAGTAGGATAAGGTCTAGGTATAGCTTAATATATATTAGGACTTAAATTTCATTTTCTAGCTTATTTACCTAGCTTTATGTTGCTGTCAAAATCATAAAAAGTCAAAAAGCCAAAAATAGTAGGTAAGAACACTAGTTACTTAAAATTTGAATCCTAGCTTAAGGTGGTTGAATTTATTGCTTAAATAGATAGTTAGTAAGTTGTTTTTTACGTTCTTAGAAGCTTATAGTCTAGTTTAGCTTTTTGAGCTTTTTTAGCTAATAAGAATTTTGTGCCTTTTTGGTTCATTACTGAGTTAGCTATCTTGCTTATCAATTTCAGATAGGATTAAGAGTTTTTAAGCCTTTTAGTTTTTAAAAACTAGTTAGTTCACATCATAAGCTTTCTAGATCACTTTTCCTCTTTTATATTAAGCTTAATTTGACCTTATTATAGCTGTTTAAGTAAAAATAAGCCCAAAAGCCCACTTTCTGTGACAGTTTTTTAATAAGCTGCTTTTGAGCTTATTACTTAGTTTTAGCTTATGTCCCCTTTATTAAAGTAGCTTATTTTGTGTTTTCTATAAATCCTAGTAATTAGTTTTTCATAAAAAGCAAAAAAAATAAAAAAAATGCAAAAAGTTAGGGTTGCCCACACTCGAACCCACGACCTCTCAGTTATAAGGCCAACGTGTTAACCATTTGCTTCAATAGATCATCCAGTATTTCTTCCCCACATTTAATACTAGTACACGTTTTAATTTCCCCTTTTCTATAATAAGCCGTAGCCTAATAAGCTCATTTGAGAGCTTATTCGTTTAGCAAATTGGATTTTCTTTTTTTTTCTTGTGTTCCTGCTAGTGATTAGGATTTATCCTGAATTTTTTAGATTTTTCTAGCTTAAACTTTATTTTTAATCAATTTTCGAAAGTTGAAATCTTATAAAATAAATAAAAAATAGAAAAACGTTTCAGAAAAATATAAAAAAATAGTTTTTAGTTTTATAAAAAATAGCTTTAGGTTTACATCCAGTAAAATCATTTTTACACTTTTTAGATCTTAAATTTTATTTTTGAGCTTTTATTTTAAAATTTTAAAAATAGGATTTTAATAATAAAAATAGTTAAAAATAGTTTTCTTTGCTTTTAAGTGTATATTAATAAAATCTATTTCCCATGTTATCGTCTTCTACATTTGAAACATAATGAAAATGAAAACGAATGCAAATTTGATCTCGCGGGATGCTACGGTTATCGTCGGTAAAAAAATAATATACCAATGTTGATCGAAACGATGTCACGAACACGATGATATAAATTCTTAAGTCACCGTTCGATTACAGACACATCAAGAAACTGAAAAAAAACGGAAAATGAAGTAAATAATGCTAGTTCGATTGCTTTTATATTTTACTCGTTCGGGTCATGAAGGAAGCAACTTGTTCGGTTCATGAAGTCACTCGTTCGGTACTTCTGGAATTCACTCGTTCGGTCCTACAAAAATTCTCCTCGTTCGGTCCTTGAGTTGTTTCACTCGTTCGGTCCTTGAGTTGGCTTATCAGCTTCTTAAATTCATCATGAAACATATAAATCTACTACTTGGGTTATAATAATTATACACACCCTTAGGATGAGAATTTGCCACGTGAGGTGAAGGTGGTGTTTGAGTTGTTAAATAATCTACTACCTTCATCCTAGAACTATCCGGACTATGTGGTTTGATGGGTGGTTCAGGGCCTATTACGTCTCCTAGACTTACATCTAAGGATAGACTATTGAGTAAAGGTTGAGGCTCCGGTACATCAAAACTAGGAACTTCCCTAGAACTAAGAGGAGTGTTGTGATTACAATTCAAGCCTACTTCCTCTAGTTTTGTTTCGTTCAAAGGTTCTACCTCTATAGGGGTCCCTAAAGTCTTTCCTACTTCTTCCGGGTAAGTCACGGGCGGTGTGTATTCCTCAAATGGTGGAAGGTCTTGTGGGGTACTTTGTGGGCTTGGATTTTCCGCATCATGTCGGGACTTGACGTTTTGGTTATTCTTTCTACCAGGCTTAAAGCCAAAGGTACTTTCTCTTATAAAAGGTGGACTAGGGAAGATTGTGCGGACGTATTTGACAGAGAGTGACTTTGGTGAGACAAATTTAGGTGTATGGAAAGATGTTTTTTCTGTGAGAGCTTTCGAGAATTTATGACCATTAAGGGGCTCGAGATCCTTAGTGTCGGGGTACCTCATGGTTTTTTTGATCTTTGTGAATTTATTCTTTTTGACCCTTATTTCTTCTTTTAATTTCTCAACAACGTCCGAAGAGAGTTGCATGAAATCACTTCCTATAACGCACATGTATTCTTCAAGTTGGTGAACTTTTTCTTCTTGGTCAAGTATGAAATTCGTTATAAGATTCTCGAATTCCTCTTGTCGTGATGGTTCTGAGGGTAGTTGATACACTGTGTTGCTTTTCATTCCAAATACGCTTTCGCTTCTTCCCATTAGCGAGATTGCTTCCTTCATGAGTATATTAACTTTACATTCCATGACCCCTAGTAATTGTTCAATGTTAGGGTTTTCGTAGTCGAGGCTCCCCTCTCCCGGGGCGACGGGGTCGTTCCATCCTTCATCCTCGTATCGAGCCAACTCCTCGATGGTGGCCCAAGTTTTTTCTACACTCAACTTCCTAAGTCGGCCTTCGGCGACGTAGTCCACGGTTCTTTTCAGGTTTGATCGATGCGGTCGTAAAATATTTGGACTTGGAGCCAAAGATCGATGCCATGATGAGGGACTTTTTGGAGTAAGTCCTTGAAACGAGCCCATGCTTCAGAGAGAGATTCACCTTGATGTTGTTGGAACATCAGGATATCATTACGGAGTTTTGCGGTCCTTCCCGATAGAAAGAATTGAGAAAGGAAACGAGTAGTAAGATCCTCCCATGTGGTGATGGATCCTGCTGGAAGACGTTCAAGCCAGTTGCTAGCCTGATCGCGAAGGGAAAATTAAAATAAATGCATGTGCATTCTTTCCCTGTTTTCACCGTCAAGTTCAAGTGAGTCCACAAGTTTTAGGAAATCCCTAAGGTGTTGGTTTGGATCCTCGGACCGAAGTCCATGGAATGAGCATCCGTTTGTGCCAACCGGATGGTGTCAAATCGAAGAGGTACCACGTTGTTCCCTACGGGGAGCTCAATGGTCTTCCTGTAGCCTTCGTGGCTAGGTTTGGAGTAGTCTCCAAGAGTACGGATAGGATTCTCGTCTCCTATGGTGGTTGACGAGAATGGGTTACGAAACAATTAACACAAAGAAAAGATAGACTACGAGAAAGCTAATATGCGGAAATTAAATTCTCACTTGAAAGGATTCAAGCAAGTAGAACTAAGTTAAACTATGACCAAAACCTAACTATTCCCCGGCAGCGGCGCCAAAAACTTGATGCGGTTGTCGTATGAGACTTCTACAAGAAGTTTTACAACTCCCTAGGCAGAGTACCTAACCGTTATAGTAGTAGTATAGGCAAGACTCGGGGGTTGTTATCGTTCTTTAGGGGAATAGGTTGGGAAGGTTTGATCACGGCCTAACAGAATTCTAGGGGTTGAGAGAAGATTATTTTTGTATTTTTATATTTATAAGAAAGCAGTAAAATCATATGTTGAGAGGTTTGGTTGGTTTTATCTATTAAATAGATAATAAACTACGCTAATGGTGATAACAATATAATAAAAGGATTGTATTCATTTAATCATGTATTACTTCCTAGATTGCTTCTCCTAGTGTTGTTGCTTTGTCACACTTGTGATGATTTATGTAATTATTTCCTAAGTCGTGAACAGATTATACAAACCCGCCGTCTATTTAATATTCCGTTGAGGCAAAACACAAAGTAAGGTAGTATGAAGACTATTACTCGGATCCCAAGAGTATATTAAATGCATTTTAAATATATTAAAAGTGGATCAACCATATAAGGGGCAAGGTAGTATGAAGACTGTTACCTGATGGTATCATTTCTACACAATTATATTTCCCTAGACATATCAACAGCGATACAGACAAAAGCCAGTTTTCTAAAACCTAACATGCATATTCATCACAAGAAGCAACACCACTAAGATCTACATTCTAGGTTTCATATAATCATAAATTAATACAATAAGGGGTTTAGCCAAGCATGTTAAAGATAAAGCAAGAACAATAAAGAATCAAACAACAAGACATATTGAATGATTAAGATAATCTTACTTGATTAAAACATGAATTGAAGGAGGTACAATAGGGTTTTGAAGCCCTAAAATCGTCCTAATAAGCTGCCAAACGAACTTGGGTTCGTCCCTCTTTTTACTCTAAAGTTACACACATAAACCCTAATTGCGGGTCTATATTTATAAGAATATCGTTGTGATGACATCGCGTTTTAATCGTGACGCCGTCATAAAGTAGAATCTTCTAGATCCGAGTTGAGTCGATGCGGGCTGACGCTGTCAAGAGATGTTTGACGCCGTCACTAGATGAAGTGTGACGGCGTCGTGAATAAATGGTGACGCCGTCTCCAGGCTTTGAGACTTTAAATCTTGAAGAGTCTTGGTGTTGGTTCATAATCTTGTCTGTTTCTTCTCCAAATGAGCCCAAGTCACGTATATTTCCTCCAAATTCCTTCCAAATGCTAAATACCTGAAAAGGAACGATTAAGTACCTATTTTAGGCATAAATGCACGATTTAGGGGGTTAAATGACCCCGAAAAAGTGTATAAAATGACACCTCATCAAATACCCCTACACTTGGGATTTGCTTGTCCTCAAGCAAATGGGCTTTTCTACCTAGACAATAGCAGTATTAGGGTCATTTAACCTACTCTTTAAAAGTATTTTACAACACAACCTTCTAGACCTCGTAATTAAAAGCACGGAAAGTATATACTAGCACCTCACATAAGTGTTTAGGATTCTCCTAAAAATCCTCTTCCCACAAGTAAAGGGCAAGTAGGGTCTTTATCCATGTCAACGACGTGAAAATCTTCCACAAGTTTTAACTTTCCTACATGAACTTCTACATTTTTCACAATTCCTACGGGATACGACTTAGTTCTATCCGCTAACCCTAGGACATCCTCGGTCTCTTCTAATAATCCAATCTTAAGCATTTTAAAGATATTTAACGGTATTAAATTCATACATGACTCTAAATCGGCCAAGGTATCAAAAGGCTTGGAGTCCCCTAGTCTATAAGGTAAGATGAATAATCCAGGATCCTTCATTTTCTCCGGCATTTCGCCTTGGGTGAAAATGGACCTATTTTTTCCTAGCTCAAGACTCTCTATATATTTATCCAAAAGAGCTTCATAGATGGGAACATGAGCTTCAACTTCAAGAATCGGTAAATTGAGATGCAAATCCTTAAATTTATTTTCTAGAGCTTTTTCTGGTTCTTTTGATTTTGGTGTTTCAACTTCTTTGACCGTTAAAGTTTTGACTTGTAGTTGGTCTTTTTGGATATCAGTTGTTGATTTGAAACATGTTTTGATAGCATTGACCGATTTGAAAGAGTTGGAGGAACTTTAGGGGTCCTTCATTGGGTAAGAATAAGTAGACAAAACTAAAGAGGTATGGTTACCATTCAACTTCGGGTTCTTAACCGTGTCACTTGGGAGTGCTCCCGTCATTTGGTCATTGATGGCCTTCAAGAAAGTGTTAATTTTGTTGGTCATCTCGCTTTAATATTGTTTGAAATCGGCTTCAAACTTAGATATCCTAGCGTCTTGAGATGCCATAAAATTAGACACCAATCCTTAGAGATTTGATTAATTGTTAAAATCTTGAGAATTACTGTTGAAGGGGCGGTTTGGGAATGATTCGTTTGGTTGAAAACGATTAGGTGGGTTTGAAAAATTAATTTGGGAATTTTGAGGTTGCCTTCACTAAGGTTTGGGTGACTTCTCCATGATGGATTGTAGGTGTCACCAAGATTATTTTGCTAGGGTTTGAAAGTGAACCACTTACCTCTCGCTTCATTGGTACGTGATGATGCATAATTAACAAAAGCTTGCTTGGGATTTTCCATGCAAAGTGTCATGAGGACCACTGCAAATTTCACATGAAGAAGCGATTTTCTTCACTTGTACGGGTGGGTTAGGAGCAAGATGAGCTTGCATCAAGCGTTGGACTTGATTTTCAAGCTCAATGAGACGACGATCGGATGCATTTGGAACATCTTGAGGCAAAGAGATTGCCTTGACCGTTTTAGCGAAGTCTCTTAGGTCATTTAAACTTTCGTTGTCATAGAGGGCGAGATCCTCCAATAGTGCCTAAGATTCCTCGGTGTTTTTGTCACGTAACTTACCACCGGCCGATTGGTTGATGGTTCGCCTTGTGACGGGATTGACATGGTCATAAAAGATTTGGACTTGGAGCCAAAGATCAATACCATGATGAGGGACTTTTTGAAGTAAGTCCTTGAAACGAGTCCATGCTTCGGAAAGAAAATCACTTTGATGTTGTTGGAACATCAAGATGTCGTTTCGGAGTTTAGAAGTTCTTCCCGGTGAAAAGAATTGAGCAATGAAATGAGTAGTGAGATCCTCCCAAGTGGAGATGGATCCCGCGGGAAGACTATTGCAAAGGTATCCTTTCTACATAATCACGTTTCTCTAGACATCTTCGCGTTCAATAGAAGCTAGTTTTCTAGTGCCTAACGTGCACACCACCAACAAGAAGCAATAGTAAAAGCAATTACAAACTAAGTTTCATGCAATCGTAAGCAAACACTAATAAAGTTAGCCTAACATGTTAAATAAAAGCGAAGAGCAATATCGAAAGAGTAAAGGGATAAAGGAACTTCACTTCAATAAAACAATGGAGTAATGATGGATACAATACGGTTATAAAACCCTAAAAACATCTGCTACAATGTATAAAATCATTCCCCAAGTATTCCACACCTAAAACCTAAAAACTAAGGATGTATATATAGGAAATTAGTCGCGATAGCGTCGCTTGTAAATTGTGACGCCGTCAACCCGTAGAATCTTCTTTGGGTTTCTTAATGTCGGCTACTCTGATGCTGTCACCAAAGTATCGGACGCCGTCTCTTGGGCACTCTGACGTCGTCACAAGGATTTGTGATGCCGTCTCCATGAACTGTATGCCCTCTTGATATCAAATTTCGTTTAGAGTTGTAATCTTGTCCATTTCTTCCCAAATTGAGTCCAAGTCACTTATATTTCCTCCAAATGCATTCAAATGCTAACAACAAAAAAACAATTAAGCACGTATTTTGGGTATACTTGCATGATTTAGGAGGTTAAATGACCTCGAAAAAGTGTATAAAATGACACGTCATCACATAACATACTAACTCTTTAATAATATCTACTAATCATACAATTCATGAACTAACTAATCTTGGCTGTATGGGGTTTCTAAGACCAAACACCCTTAATTTTAACAAAGCTAATCATAACATGATTTCTAAACATTGGTTTCTACTAATCATATAGCCAAAATCATAACACGTGGTTCATGGCATAATTCTTTCATAACATGATTTTTAACATCATGTTCTATCATAATTATAAGCTAGGGTTCATAAAACCCCTAATTAATATAACCCTAAAATTAACATAAACATAATTTAGGGCAAGATTGCTTACTCACCTTTGATGTTGTTTGATTTCTAACATCTTAAGGCTTGCAATCACACATAAAAGCTTCATTATACATCATTGAATCCTGCTCTAAATTGTTCTTGAATAAATGAAAGTACTAAGTTCATTTTGCCTCCAGAACATAACTAGGCCACATCTAAAGTCACACGTGTGACTGTGGTACTAAATTATGTATTGTAAGTAGTGACTAGGCCATAAGGTCAATTTAGTAATTTTTGTCCAAAATATAATTTGCACTGTTAGTCTTTGTCGTTAAGTATTTTTGCACCATTAGTCCTTTTCTGTTAACTATTTACGCTGAAGGTCCTTATTTATTATAAAACCAATGGAATGCCTTTTCTAAATATTCTAAAGTCAATAAAATATTATTCTAACTAATCTGTGAAATTTAGGGTGCTACAGTGTAGTACGCGAGTTTTGTGAAAAACACTACGAGCACCTACTCCCGTTCATGGCTGAAAGAGCCCATAACCAAAAACTAAAAGATGTATGGAACCGGTTGAGCTATGGCGAGAGCACTGAGTAAGTATCCAAAAACACATCGCAACATTACAATCTACACGGTTACAAGTAGAAAAGAAAAAGAGAGATGAAAGAAGGAAAGAGGTTCAAAGGTCTCCATCCCCATCCCGGTCCTGGAGTGTATTCTCTCGACTGGGAACGGAATCCAGAAGGAGAAAAGAACGATGGCAAGGTCCCCTTCACAAGCTTCATTACGTTCCGAGACCGCTTAGGAGCCAAAAGGCAAGAGCAAATAAGGAAGGACGTGAGGGAACTCATCAGGAGCTACGTCACTTGTTCAAGTGAATGCCAAAGAGAAAATGAATGGGAATATCATCTTCATGAATGGGAAACCTCGTCCGAGAGAATAAGTGATGAGCCTTTGGAAAGTGAAGACAGTTTCGGGGGGAGGCATTAGAAAAGACGTTCTAGAAAAATCCTGCGAAGAGCAGACAATGACCTATCTGAACCTTACAACGAAGGCTCCATCACCCTTTTACTCGGAGGATCAATGAGTTTGTCTTCCCAAAAAGGATCCTTATTCCCACCACTATGAAGACATATGATGGGACGAGAGATCCAGAGGATCATCTAAAAATTTTCATAACAACAGTCCGAGTAGAAAGATGGGCGATGCCTATATGGTGCCACATGTTCAACTCAACTTTGCTAGGATCAGCCCGACTGTGGTTTGATGAGTTGGAACCAGAAAGCATTAATAGCCTTAAGGACCTAAGAAAGAAGTTCTTAGCTGACCTTCAGTAAAACAGGTACACCAAAGATCCGGTGTAGCTCCACCATGTGAAGCAAAAAGAAGGAGAGTCCATGAAAGCCTTCATGGAACGCTTCACCAGTGAAAGCCTGTTGTTCAAAGGAGCACCGGAATTAATGAGAAACTCCGGATTCATGCATGGCATAACTTACCAAGGATTAATCAAGAGACTTAATGACAACGTCCCTAAAATGATGGATTATAAAATGAGTGTGACAAAGGCTTCTATCCTAAGAGCAAAAGCAGCAGTCAGTCAATCCAAAAAGATAGGACAACCCTGGAAGCAACAGGATTCTAATAAGCCACGCTAAGAGTCGAAGTTTGAGCGACAGGAAGATTTCAAACGACGTCCAAGAGATCGAAGGCACGATCGATTTACGCCGCTCGCAAAGACCCCCAAAGAGATATTGGCAATGAATCGGGAAAGGGAACGTTTGTATCTTCGCCCCCAATGACGGGAGTGTCGAAAGCAAGAAATAAGAACAAGTAATGTGATTTCCATGGGGACAAAGGGCACAACACAGATGATTGTCTAAATCTGAGAGGGAAAACTAAAGAAGTTGTAAAGTCGGGTCAGTTGGCACATTTGGTGAAAGAAATCAAGAAAGGCAACAACAAGGAAAGCACTAGTAAAGCAGCAAAAAAACCCGACCCGGCCTCAAAAGATAAAGGAGTCGCCATCTTTATGGTTCACTCCTAGGGAAGAAATGTTCATCCTCGGTTGGGGATGAATTCGCCTTCTCGAATTGACATATATTTACCCCCGCTCATAAACGCAAACACAAACCTTAAAGACTATCCAATAGTCATGCGCGTAGAGATAGGGGGACACGACATCCATAGGATGTACGTGGACGACAGAAGTGCCTCAGAAATTTTATATGAGCATTTTTTTCTAAGGCTAAGAACATAAGTGAGAAGTAGGTTAGTCCCGGCGACTGTCCCACTCATTGGATTTTCAGGAGAGATTTCTTAGACTTTGGGGCAGATACTCCTACGAGTAGCCCTAGGAAAATATCCCTATCGATCAACAATATGGATGAACTTTTTGGTTGTGAGATCACCTTTTTAGTATAACGGAATTCTTGGCAGACCTGGGATACGTGCTCTGGGAGCAGTCCCGTCTACTACGCAGGGGATGATGAAATTTCCAACAAGGGCAGGAGTAGCCACAATCGTGAGCGAAAGAGCCAATACGTTAGAAATTCAAATGGTGGATCAACCAGTCACCCAACCCCAAAGAGCGGAAAATGTCAAGGTTGCAATACACCAGGAGTATCCGAGCAATCTGTTATGATAGGAGGAGCGTTAACAAATAAAAGAAAGATAGCTATGTGTGACGTGCTAAAAGCCAACCTAGACGTATTCGCCTAGAAACCGGAGGATGTGACTGGAGTACCTAGAACACTAGCTGAACACAAGCTCGAGGTAAAAGAAAGAACTCCTGTAGTCAGACAAAAGAAAAGAGGCGAAGCACCAGAAAGAAATAAAGTAGTGAGCGAGGAGGTCTAGAAGCTTGAAGCTTGTAGAGTCTGGGATAATGCGAGAAGTCACATACCATAGCTGGATCTCAAATCCGATGCTGGTAAAAAAACATGATGAAAGTTAGAGAATGTGTGTGGACTTCATCGACCTCAATAAAGTTTGCCCCAAAGATTGCTACCATTTACTAGAGATTGATTTGAAGGTAGAATCGTTGTGCGGATATCCAATAAAGTGTTTTTTAGATGCTTACAAGGGGTACCACCAAATCTAAATGTCCGAAGAAGATGAGGAAAAAACCGCCTTTCACACCAGCCAGGGGGTATTCTATTACACTAAGATGTCCTTTAAGCTTAAGAACGTCGATGCTACTTACAAGCGGCTGGTGGACAAGGCATTCGATAGGCAAATCAGAAGAAATTTAGAAGTTTATATGGATGACCAGGTCATCAAAAGTCATGGCGAGCAAGAAGCTATAAGGGATATTGAAGAGACTTTCCGCACATTAAGAAGGATAAACATGAAGTTGAATCCTAAAAAATGCACGTTTGGGGTGGAGGAAAGAATGTTCCTCAGGTATACCATAAGCAATGACGAAATCCAGGCTTATGGTGAAAAGGCCTAAGCCATAATCAACATGCCCTCCCTTAGAATGTTCTAACTTTATTTGTTTTTATTATTATTTAAATTTTGTTATAATGCAAGTTTATATATTATCTTTCTTTGATTTTATGCGGGTATAGTTTTTGTCTTAGATTTTTAGGTTATATTGGATGAGAAGAGTCCGGGAGCTCTTAAGATTTCTACGTGGACGATTCTTGGATGAGGATTTAGCCTATTTATCATATTCTTCTTCCATATTGAGCAAACCAGGGCAGTACTAGTTTATTTTTCCTTTCTCGTTTTACGGGTTGTAGGATCGATGTACTCTAATATGTTGAACCTTTAGCTTGTAAAGGATATTACTACCTTGAATAAATCCAAGATAATATCATCATCTCCATGGTGAGATGAAGATCCAAGGTTATGATGGGCGGATGTTGATGAGACGGAGTGACGGGTTTTTCCACGATCACTTCAGGGTCGATAAGTTTGTTTGAAGGTAAGTGGACGCATGACTCGATCAACAACATTATAAATGCCATTGTCAAGATGAGGGTAGTGTTTCATAACATGTAGAAAGAGACGTGTCAAGAACATACCATAAGGAAGATAGGCTTTAGGAGTTGCTCGTACACTTTCAATTCTTTTGACAAAGAAATAGGCAAGATTATATTGTTGATCGGCTAGAATACAATATAATATATGAGCAAAGCAAGCCGGGAGATGGTCTCGGTGTCCTCCTAGTCTGAACACATTCTCATAAATGCATTTGTTCCATCTTTTCAAGTCTCGTCTAAGTTCTTTGGTTAGAACTTGATTTGGTGAAAGAATGACGTTTTTGTTTTTGATGGTGCGGTTAGGGTCAACACGTTGAAATTGAAGAAATTGATGAATTTCTTCAGGAGTAGGAAGGTCGGTATGATATGGTCCTTCGGTTTCTTGGGAGTATGCAAGATAACGAAGATCCTATTCGTTTGTGAATACGGCTTAACCATTGAATGGAATTATGAGGATTTGACCGAATTGTTGAAGGGAAAGTGTGATGAATTCGTTTTGAATCATGAAGAAGATAAGAATGACTCTGGAGTCATCTCTTTGAAGAGTGACTTGACTATAAAAAGTCCAGAATGAAGCGAGGGACAATTGGCTCATTAATTTCGTAAAAGTCAACAAAAAATCTGGAATTTTACTTGAAAATTAAGGATTAAAAAAATTAGGGTTCATAAAAAGTCAACAAAAAATCAGTATAAAACGAGAAATATTGAAGTTAAAAGAATCATGTTAAAGAACCACCTTTCACCATAGTGTATCAAATTAAACGACTTCACATTTACAACTGGGGAGAGTAAAGAATTAGGTGGTAATTAGGGTTTGAATTGATTTGCGGGAAACGAATTTTATGGTAACTGGTTTGTCAAAATGTGTTTGACTTAGAACTTATATCTCGGTACAAAATATAATGACTTGGCGATCCTAGTCATAAACAAAATAAATATAAATGCCAACTAACCAATTAGCCGGTAACATTGATGATGTGTTGGGTAACTGGTCGCCAAATTTCTAACTTTTACAAAAAAAAAATATCAACTTATATATCTAACAAGGATTTTCACCCGCGCGTTGCCACGGAGCGCCTATATATGATCGTTTTGCGTGCAACGGAAATTTTAGTTTTGGTGACTTGAGAGCAGGTTTGCACATGTCTTTTAAAATCACGTATTAATATTTTTGAAAAAGCGAAGGCCAAATATTAAACCCAACTACATTTGGTTTATGCAAACTTGACTTTGTTATGAACTTGGATGATTTTTCATGCACGTTTAACAACGATGATTTTTAATTTACGAAGAGCAAGCAATCATGTCTTTGCGAATATTTTTTATTCGAGTCACAGTCAGGTCACCATAACAAGTTGATCAATATAAAAATTACTACAAACAATTTCAACAAACACTGATAAACTACATATAAAACAATATTTACACGCCAAAGAAAGCACAACCTATCCTAGTAACTCATTCACCTCATTTTGTAAAGTAACATATTAACAAATATAAATGAACATGGTTGTAGCATTTAAAATACCATTCGTCAACTAGATGTCTTATATTTCTGATGCAATAAAGCCCGACTGAGACCTTATTCGACTTCAAACTTAGAGCATCCGCAGCGCAAAGAGTTATTGAAGACTTTTTCTAGATCAAACATTAATTATTTCATTTAATTTCCTACATCAAAAGCTTTTCTTCCAAATCTCTTTCAATGCTAAAAAGTCTTGCAATAGCTTTTTATGCCCTATTTATATCTTCAATTAATGAAAATTGCTTGGATAGTTTTCTGTCAAACGCTTGGTATATACCAAGTCATATCCTTACAAGTCTTTGGTAAAGCTTTTACTCCAATGCACCAAGTCATCTAAAAAGCATTGCAGTTGCTCTTACTAAACTGCACATCCTGGTCGATTAAGAAGAAGTAATGCAGTAAGAAATCAGACAGCAGCTGGACATTTGTCAATAAACCTAATAACTAAAGCAAATATGCCTGCACATATCTTTTCCTTGTCGTTGCATATAATATATCCGCCCAACATATTTGGACAACCATGAACACAAAAGTTGACATGAAACGGAAAAAGACGCTACAACTATTGATTCTCGAGAGGAAGGTGCTGAGTTTGAAGTGACTGGTTTTGACAAAGCATTCGACTCACCAACCTTGGGAATAACCTTAGATTTAGGAAGAGGATTTACATAATACAGTTTTGGTCCAGAAAAAGAAGGTGGTTTTCTCAAGAGTGATTGATTTGAAAACTTAGTATCCACACTCGTACCTTTTGTGGTGTTCTTTTGTTTAGAAACCTTATCAAATAACTGGGCTCTTAACGTAGCATTTTCATAAATGATGTCATATAATTTTTCTTGCAAAGAGTCAATTATGAATTTGGTATGAGCCCGTGTCACTTTGATAGAGTCAAAAAGGTTCTTGTATGTTGTCTTAAGATGTTCATTTTCTTTTGCATAATTCCGAACCTGAAATTCTAATGACACGTTCTCATCTTCTAGTTTCTGAGACAAAAGGGTATTTGATGCACACTGAGTATTACTACTTAATTTAGCTTAATCAAATAAGTAATGACAAGATATAAAATAAGTATGCAAGAAAAGAGATAAAAGATGGAAAGATCAAACCACAACACGAGGATTTATAGTAGTTCGGTAACGAAGCACCTCTTCGCCCTACTCCACTCCCTGAGCACCAAACTGGAGAGTTTTCTTCACTATGTCAACAAGCTCCCTTTAGGCGGAGAAAACCGTACACAACTTAGCTTACACCAATTTCTGACACTAAGCGTAATGTCTAATTTTAATCCTAGGTAGAACCCATCTATCATAACTAACCACACTACTTCACGACAATTCACTACTTCACTTCACCACGCTACTTTTTCTTCACTTCACAACTTCACAACTTCACTTTACTCCACAACTTTGCTTCACTTCACAACTTCTTCACAACCTTTCTATACTTCTCTTCACAACTTCACTTCAACTAAACACTATCTTAAACACACCAATCTAACACTACTTACTATGATCACCTCGATCTAACTATACTTACAATGATCACCACAATCTACTTAATATACACAACTACAATACACACCTTCACAATATATACAAATGATTTACAAGATATGATACGATTGCAACAAGGTTGTAAGGACACACTCTAAGCTATAATACTTTTGCACTTGATGGTAAGAAGTATTCTTCTCTTATACTTGAGGATCAAAGCTTGGATCACTTGGAAACAAAGTTTTATGATTAAATGATCAATGGAAAGAAAGGAGATTATAAACTGATTTAGAACAAAAAGAAAGTGTGTGAAAAAGGTAAAAAAATCAGTGGGGAATAATCCAGTATTTATAGGCAAACTGGTCTGACATTTTGTCTGGGCGGTCCCCTTAAATAGGGTGTCGGCCCCCTTAATTATTAAGGGGACCGCCCTTATAATTAAGGGGGCCGCCCAGCCTCAGACGCTCCCTTTTTGTCTTTTCTGAGGGAGGTGTTTTTTGGAACATTTCTAGCCGTTTTTAGGTAGAAAATTTGAATTCAAAATATTTATTTGAATAAAACATTTCTTTTAAATCTAAAAATGTTTTGTAAGAGATATAAAAATGTTTGTGACATTTTTATAGAAAATGTAAGGTTAACTAAAAGTTCCTTTGATCATGAAATGCATTAAGCATATGTTTATTCATACATTTAAGTGATTAAATATTCAAAATGAAAATTTACTACTAATTACTTGTTTACAAATAATTTTTCATTAATCGTTTTTACATTTTGTGATTATCAAAATGTAGAGAGGTCGAAAAATATTAATAACATTTTTAGGCATTATTTCTATCAACAATCTCTCCCTTTTTGATGATTACAAAATCTAAACTCATTAAATGAAAATTTCATTTTAAACAAGTACTTAGTGTGTTTTATTTCCATTTATCCCCCTTTTTGTAGAATCAAAAAGGCTTCGTCGATGAATATTTGAAAAGTCGACGGGATGAACGCTCCCTCTTGATGTGTACTCCCCCTCGTTCGAGGGCACCAAAGAATCGAGTTATTGATAACTTTGCTACAAAACAAGTTAGAAGAACAAGATAACCATTTCTAACATGTAGCAAATAGGAAAAATATTGTTATTTGTGTAAACTAACAATCACAAATATATGTCAACTAGGCTTAACTTTTATGGATATGAAAAATTCAACCAACCAAAAAGAAAACAAGTGCATAATTAAAACATAAGATTAAAGTCCATTCATTGAACATAATAATTATGTATAACACATAAGCATGCATACATCAAGTAGAAATAATATGCTTGAAGCATATTAGTACAACATACATAAAATTTAAACTACAAAGATCCTATCATTCTTAGAATTTCATAGGACTTGCTTACAAAAGGAGAGGGTTGGTGATTTATTTGAAAGCGAGAAAAAAAAAATTAGTATGTATCATGCTTAGTTGGTTGTTGGTAAAGAGTTTAGAGCGGGGGTGGTTGTTGGAGGATAGTCACGTTGGATTTGAGGTGGTGGTTGTGGTCGAGTAAGAATAAATTTAATCCAATTGATATCTTCACTCAAGGTTAGGAATTGTTTTTGGGTGTATATGCAACAAGGGCAATAACTAACATGTTGTTCAACTTGATCCTAGTTGAGGTGTAGCAGGTAAGTTTAGAGGTAGGAGTGATGAGAAGTGTTACGTTGTGAAGATGCATGTCAAGGAGGTTAGATAGTATTAGAGTTGATTTAATGTTATTCATGAGCATTTCTCTACTTGGAGATGGAGGAAGTGGAGGTTGAGTGTGGTTGTCACCTTAAGGTGAGGGTGAAATTTGAGCATGAAGCACACTAGCAACATGTGGATTCATAAGTAAGTGAGGAAATAGAGGTTGAGATTGATTGATACTTTGTGGTGGAATGGAAGCTTGTCCAACATTACTGTTACAAGAATCACTAAGTGGAAGTGATTGAGATTGTAGTAAAACATGGTATGAATGAGTAGTAGGGGTGTTTGATTGTGATGGTTCAATGATAGGAGATTGTGGTTTGGGTATTGGTGTTGGTAAGTTAACATCAACCTCATTTGATGTGTTACAATAGTTCAATTTCTTTCTCCAAACGGGTCTTACGGATATTTTGGTAACCCTTGAAGGTTTTGGTAAAGGTTTGTGAGGGGAAGACATTTGAGATAACAAGATAAGTGTGGTGATTATGTTGAGGATGACGGTTGATTTATACTAGAGAAATGGTGTAATTAAGGGTGGATGGACATTGTTAGAAATCCAATCCAAGGAAAGTTGGTGAGTTTTGGGAAATTTTAGCTAGGTCTAGGTGAATGAGGGTCAAAAGGCAGGAAGAAATAGTAAAATTCGTACTTCAGGTGGCCGGTCCCCTTAATTATATGGCCGACCCCTTTAATTTTAAAGGGACCACCCCTTTGAATTAAGGGGGCCGCCATCTGAAAGTGTCCAGAAAGTCTAGGTTTTTGTTTTAATTCAGAAAAAAGGTAAAAAGGCAGACTGTTTTGTGGCCATTTTGCAGCAAGTCCTAATTTTTATGGCAACAAATACTACAATATTTAACAAGCAAGAAAATAGGCAAGCAAAGTCCTAATTTTGTTTTAAACATGATCATGACTAAGGGCATTTAGCAAGTAAGAACATGTAGACAAGCATGCAAGAAGGTAAAAGTATTCAATAGAAACCATATTAAACAAATTGTTTTAATACTCCTAATAGTTGTAATGCTCCTAAGATTTCTTAAACAAGAAAAGTATGTTGTAAATATATTTGAATGAGACTTATGTTTGTATTTATGACCCTAGTGTGTGCCTATATGCGACAAATGTGGAGTGATGATTACTTCGACTCTAAGAAAAGAAAACCTAAGAAATAATCCAAGTGCTCCTTGATTTAATGTTGCTCAATTAAGATTGTCGAAATATATATTAGATTATATATTTTGACATCAAGTGCGAGATCATTATGCATGATTTTGAAAAATGTTTTTAGCATATATCAACAATGTATGAAAATAGATTTTTGCATGTACTCCTAGTCGTGGAAGGATTTTGACAAGATGTATTGGGACTTACATATACATATATTTAAAAAAAATATTAAACTTTGGCTAAACCAAGGTTACGTAATCTTGTATATAGATTATTCTTTTGAAAAGTTCCCAATCTTTGATTTTGTGCAAAATAGAATCCTAGACTCAGAAAGAGAGAAAATAAAAAATAAAAACTTTTTACCTACTGTCAAATTGCCGGTCCCCTTAATTGTATGGACGGCCCCTTTAACTTTTAAGGTAACCGCCCGTTAAGAATTAAGGGGGTCGCCCATCTGACAAAAAAAATTCTTAATTTTTTTTGATTTTGGCATTTTAGTTTTGATTTCAGTTCATTGTTCTTGTGTACTTTTGAGTACCTTATCAGTCATTTATGGTAATGAGACTACTTAGTAAGTTTTTTAATCAATTTGTTCCATCATTCCTAGACCTAGACGTAAGTAATTGAAGGGCTCACGTTTAAGGGGTTTAGTTAGAATATCGGCAATGTTATCTTTCGATGACACATTTTCTATGGAAATATTTCTTTTTTGAACATTGCCACGAAGGAAATGGTGACGAATCTCAATGTGTTTTGTACGAGAGTGTTGTACGGGATTTTTGCTTAAGTCTATAGCCCATTTGTTATCACGCATTATAGGAATGTCATCTAACCTAATGCCATAATTTACGAGATCTTGTTTCATCTATAGTGCTTGTTGACATGCCTTTCCGGCGCTTACATATTCGGCTTCGGTAGTGGAAATAGCAAGAGCGGTTTGCTTCTTTGAAAACCAAGATGTTAAACAACATCCCATGAATGTGCAAATACCGCTAATGCTTTTTCGGTCCACATAATCTCCCGCATGATTAGAGTCTGCATATACTATGTTTCTCTATCGAACCCCTTAGGATACCATAATCCTAAGTGCGTAGTTCCTTTAACATATCGGAAGATACGTTTAACCGCTTCAAGGTGAGAGGTTTTAGGATCCTCTCGGAAGCGTGCACAAAGGCAAACACTAAACATGATATCGGGCCTACTTACCGTTAAGTATAATAAACTTCCTATCATACCTCTATATTTGGTATTATCTACGGACTCACCTTCTACGTATTTTATGAGTTTCGTTTTCCTAGATATAAGAGTTTTTATTGGCTTAGAGTCTTCTAATCCAAATTTATTAAGCATTCTTTTTATATATTTTAATTGATTAAAGAATATACCATATTCTAATTGTTTTATTTGTAGTCCTAAGAAAAAATTTAGTTCCCCCATCATACTCATTTCAAACTCATCATGCATGATTTTGGCAAAATCATCACACATCTCTTGACAAGTTGATCCGAATATAATGTCATCGACATATATTTAGACAATGATGAGATTGGGGTCTTTATTTTTAGTAAAGAGTGTGTTATCTACCATTCCCATGGTGTAATCATCTTTAATAAGAAATGCTTTCAATCTATCATACCAAGCTTAAGGAGCTTGTTTAAGTCTGTAAAGAGCTTTCTTAAGTCTATAAACATGATTAGGTTTTACAAAGTTAATGAATCCTATAGTTTTTGCCAAGTAAACATCCTCATTGATAAAACCGTTAAGGAATGCAATCTTTATATCCATTTGAAATAATTTAAAGTCTAGTGCGCATGCATAAGCTAACAATATTCTTATGAATTCTAATCTAGCTATGGGTGCATAAGTTTTGTCATAATCAATTCCTTCTTGTTGATTATAACCTTGGGAAACTAGCCTAGCTTTGTTTCTAGAGACAACACCATTTTCGTCAAGCTTATTTCTAAATACCCATTTAGTTCAAATTATGGTCATATCCTTAGGATTAGGGACTAATTCTCAAACATCATTTGATATGAATTGGTTTAATTCTTCTTGCATAGCAATTACCCAACTTTTATCTTTTAAAGCTTCATTTATGTTTTTAGGTTCTATAGTTGAAAGAAAACAAAATAAATTACTTTTTTCTTGAGCTTGTGATCTAAGAGTTCTTTAATGTTTATGATTCATTATTTTATAAAGATTTATCTTCGATATCATTTCCTAAGGTTCTTGTTTTACTAACCTCAATAGCTTCTTCTTCGACTAAATCATCAGGTCTTGTTTTACTAACCTCAATAGCTTCTTCTTTGACTAAATCATCCTCCAAAGGTGATGTTTTAGGCGGGGAGGAAGTTTCATCAAATGTCACATTTAAGGATTCTTCGACTTTCATTGTTGTTTGTTAAGAATTATATAGACTTTAAAATTTTGAGAGTATCCTAAGAAGACACCTTCATACGACTTTGGGTCGAACTTGGTGAGGTAATCTTTTGTATTAAGAATGAAGCATTTACTTTCAAATACTTTGAAATAGTTAAAGTTTGGTTTTCAACCTCTTAATAACTCGTATGGAGTTTTTTTCTAAAATATGTCTAATGGAGATTCTATTTATTATGTAGGTTGATATATCGACCGCATTACACCAAAGATTTTATGGAATGGATTGTTCATTTACCATGGTTATACTCATTTCTTGTAGAGTGTGGTTCTTTCTTTCTACTACCCATTTGATTGTGGAGTACGAGGAGCGGAGAAATTGTGAGAAATTCCGTTTAACTCACAATAGTTTCCAAATTGTACTTCATATCAAATTCCCGACCATGATCCGTTCAAATTGACACTATGGAACATCCTAATTTATTTTGAATCATTTTTCTAAATATTTCGAACTTGTCGAAGGCTTTGGTTTTTTTTCCTAAAAATCTAGTCTATGTATATCGAGAATAGTTATCTACAGTTACTAAGGTATAACGGTTTCCTCCATAACTCCGTACGGTGGATGGGCCAAATAGGTCCATGTATAATAATTCTAAGCATCTAGTTGTTGATACTATATTTTTGGCTTTGTGACTATCATGAGTTTGCTTTCCTATTTTGCAAGCGTTACAAAAATGTCTATCAAATTTAAGCTTAGGTAGATTTCTAACTAATTCTTTAGAAGCCAATGATTGAATTAATTGCATATTTGCATGACCTAATCTCCTATGCCATAAAGTGGAGTTTTCATCTAAAGTTGCAAGACATATTTTATCTTCCAGTTTATTTCCTAATTTCATCACATATAGCCCTCTTTTTCTAATTCCTCTACCTATGACGTTTTCATCTTTGATTATTTCGCTATTGTATTCGGTAAATACTACTTTACATTTATTATCACATATTTGACCAACACTAAGCAACTTAAATTTTAAGTTATCTACATGCTTAACATTTTCAATAATTAGGGAGTCATGAGAAATCGTACATTTGCCTATGATGTTACCGCGTAAATTGCTTCGGAAAATGACGTTCCCTCCATTGTATGCTTTGTATGTAGAAAACAACCTTCGGTTACCCGTCATATGTTTTGAGCATCCACTATCTTTAATCCACTTGTTGGGCTCCAAGTTTTAAACAAGTATTTAGTAGGTTTTATTTCCATTTCTACCCCTTTTTGTAGAATCTAAAAGACATCGTCGATGAATATGTGAAAAGTCAACGGGATAAACGCTCCCCCTTGATGTGTACTCCCTCTCGTTCGAGGGCACCAAGGAATCGAGCTATTGGCAACTTTGCTACAAAACAAATTAGAAGAACAAGACAACCATTTCTAACATATAGCAAATAGGAAAATTATTTAAACATGTTGATAATGCTTAACAAGTGTTAAGTTATTTGTGTAAACTAACAATCATAAATATATATCAACTAGGCTTAACTTTTATGGATATTAAAAATTCAACCAACTAAAAAAGCGAGTGCATAAAAAAATAAGACTAAAGATCATTAATTAAACATAAAGATTGTGTATAAAACACAATCATGCATACATCAAATAGAAGTAATATGCTTGAAGCATATTAGTACAACATACATATAAATTAAACTACAAAGGTCCTAACATTCCTAGATTGCTATAGAAAACCATTGGACTTGCTTGCAACACGAGAGGGTTGGACATTTATTTAAAAAACGTGAAAGAGTAGACATGTGACATGCTTTGTTGGTTGTTGGTGGAGAGTTTGGAGCGAAGGTGGTTGTTGAAGGGTAGTCTTGGTAGACTTGAAGTGGTGGTTATGGTCGAGTAAGAAGAAATTCAATCCAATTGATATCTTCACTCAAGGTTAGGAATTGTTTTTAGGTAAAGATGCAAAGAGGATAGCATCCAACATGATGTTCAACTTTGTCTAAGTTGAGGGTGTGAGGCAAGTTTGGTGAATAAGGTGATGTGGGAGTGTTACAGAGGTGCATGTCTAAGAGGTTTGATAGGTCTTGAAGTTGATTAATGTCATTAATGAGCATTTCTCTACTTGGAGATGGAGGAAGTAGAGGTTAAGTGTGGTTATCACCTTAAGGTGAGGGTGAAGTTTGAGCATGAAGCACACTAGCAACATGTGGATTGATAAGTAAGTGAGGAAATGGGGATTATGTGAATTAGGATTGATTGACAATTTATGGTGGAATAGAAGCTTGTCCAACATTAGTGTCACAAGAAACACTAAGTGGAAGTGAGTGAGATTGTAGGGAAACATGGTTTGAATGAGTAGTAGAGTGTTTGCTTGTGATGGTTCATTGATAGGAGATTGTGGTTTGGGCATTGGTGTTGGTAAGTTAACATCAACCTCATTGGAAGATTTACAATGGTACAACTTCTTTCTCCATGTGGGTCTTACAGACATTTTGGCAACCCTTGAAGGTTTGGGTAAAGGTTCGTGAGGGGAAGACATTTAAGAAGACAAGATGATTATGGTGATTGTGTTTAAGGAAGAGGGTTGATTTATATTAGAAAGATGATGTAGTTGTGGATGCATAGACATTGATAGAAAATTACACCAAGAAATGTTGGTGAGTTTTGGGAAATTATAGCTGGGTCTAGGTGAAAGAGGGTCAAAAAGCAGAAATAAACAGTAAAAATTGTGCATCAGGTGGCCGGTCCCCTTAAATACATGGCCGGTTGCTTTAATTTTAAAGGGACCTCCCCATTGAGCTAAGGGGGCCGCCACTTGGAAGTGTCCACAATTTCCAGGTTTTTGTTTTCTTTCAGGAAATGGTAAAAATGAGGACTGTTGGTATTTACACATACCTTTATACCTAATTTAATGGGCTAAAAAGACCAAAAATGACCAAAAAACATAATAAAAATGCATTATATACGTTTGTTCTGTGATTTGTGTCTTGCAGGTATGGATATTTATCAAAAAGGACAAAATAAAGACAAACACAGACAAAGCCGAGCACGAGAATGTAAAGAGGATGAAAAACCGAGGCCGAAGACGTACCCATGCCCTACGGACCAACCCGGGCCCACTTAATGGGCCGGGTCAGCCCAACTCCTAATCTAAATATGCCATAAACCCTAAATCCCTTAAAATCCCAAATTCAATTATAAAAAAACCCACGAAGGCCCAAGTTATAAACCATGGCCCAACTTCCCTTTTATAAACCCAAGTCAACCCTCTTATATGACTCGGTCAAACAAATGAAATAAAGAAAAGAAAAGGGCGGGAAGAACAGTTTTACTATTCACCCTCTGTCCCCAAATTCACCCTGCACCCAAATTTACCCTGCTTAAATGAAACTTAACCTTTCTAGAAGCAATGACGCACGCAATGACGCCTTTGGGAGCCACGTTGGCAATCCCAAGGCCAATCATTGGCTAATCATGCGTGGAGGACTATCAACGGCTTAGATTATTACTTGGAGGGCAAACAAGGATTAAAGGGTCAAGATTAAAAGTGGGGGAGCGTCTCAAGAGGCTAGAAGGTTTCTCATCCTCCTATAAATAGAGCTGGATCACACAAAGTAGTGTAATCCAGGTCTTAGTATAGTTTTAGCTTATTAATCGTTTTAGCTTATTGTATTTTAGCTTAAAGTTTTCAATTAATGTTATCTTCCTTTTCAAAAGCTTGTACTCACTTGTTAAATTAATAAAAGTTCAGTTTTAGTTCAAGTTTAATTCATGTTTTGCTTTAATACAACTATGGTTTAATTAAGCTCATTTTTACTTTAAAAAGTTCAATAAGCTCTCTGATTTAATAATAAGCTAGTTAAATACTCAGTTAAGCTCTCAAAGCTTAACTGAGCTTATTAATACTCAAATACACTCCTAAATGTACCACAACTTATATTGGAAGGGAAGCCAGATTTGGAAGGGCTTCCAGTCCTTATAGGTTATCTCTGAATAAATAGAGTTTTTGAAGAGTAGTTCATTGTGCATTTGTAGCCTTGTTTGAGCAAAGGACATAGTGAGTTTCAAAATTTTCTCCTTTGTTTTAGCTTAAATATGTTTTGCCATATTAATTAACTTAATTGTGCTTATTACTGCTTTGGTTGTGCTTATTTTGTCTTTTATATGTTTATTGCATCTAGATTTAAGCTTTTGATAATCTATCTTTGAATTTTGTTTTATTTTCATTAAAACTATCCAAAAATCCAAAAATAATTGCATAATCTGAGTAGCTTATTGTTCAGCTTATTTGATTGTTGAGATTTGCTAAAAAGGTCTTTAATAAGCTAATAAACATCTGGTATTTGTAGTTTAAGTCTTAGATATAAGTTTTATAAGCTGGATATGAATTTAAGCAATTTGAAGGGGTGTTTGGCTCAAGGCAGTACTAACTTGAGTTAGTACTGTCAAGAACCATTTGGTTCTTTAAATTGAATTTAAATTCATATTAAGTTCTTATAAGGTTAGGTTTATAAGTTTTTGAAAGGTTTATCAAGTTTTAATGGTTTGTATGTATTGATGGATGAATATGAGGTCATAAGCTCAGATTCATTGCATTTTTGTGCTTTGATTTGTTCTAGTTGCTATTGTTGTTAATTTCTTTCTTGTTTTGGTGTAATTAAAAGTGTAGAATTCAAGGAATTTAGGTCTACAACAATTGGTTTTGTGCTTTGGTAAATTTTGTGATCAAGTGCATCAGTCAAGTAAACTGCTTAAAGGACTTTTTCAATCTTAAAAATAAGCTAGTAGAATTAGAGTTAGCTTTTGAAATTAAGTGCTCAAGTAGATTATAGGCCAATCTAGATAGGTTAGGGCTTAATTTGTTCTTAAAAGCTTATTTAGTCATCTGTTTTTAAGCCTGCAATTAGTACTTTGTTTTTTCATAAAAACCAAAAATAAAGCAAACTGCATAAGCAACTTTTTCAATTGGATTTTTCTTAGCTAAAATGATTTTCAAAATGCTTTTTGATTGAAGTTTTAAATAGTTTGTAGGACAAGCTTTCTAGTGGTATAAGCTACCAAGCCATAAGGATCTGATTTCTTGCTTAAAAATAAGCTCAAAATTGCCTTGTTGTCTGTTTTGAAAACAGTTTCATCCCTAAGTGCTTATTGCTTTTCTCAGCTTTTGGCTTATTTTATTTACTTAAATGTTGCTCAATTTTGCTTATTAGAATAGTATAAAAGTGTTGTAGCTTATTTGGTTGTGGTCTGAGCTTATTCAAGCTTATTAGTTTTTTAAGTTTTGTGCAAAAAGCTAAAAAAATCTTTTAAGTATAAACTGTCACATTTAAAGCTTAATTTCTAGCTTATTGCTTAAGTTTCGCAAAATGTTGTTTTAGTAGAAAGTGCTTATTTTAAGCTGTTTAACAAGTTTGTGAAGAAAGTTTTGAAAAATAAAAAAAGGGAATTAGGGAAGTCAAGGGTGAGCAAGGCTCGAACCCTTAACCTCGACCATATTCAACCCTCTTAAACACACACTCTTCTACCAACTACGCCCTTGGGACTTTTACGTCCAAGGGTGTTTTCAAATTAGTTTTAACCCTTTTTACTTTTCTTTTAAAATAAGCACTTCGAGTGTTGTTTCGATTTTTCTTGGCTTATTGTGTTTAGCTTTTTCAGTAGTTTTAATTTTCTTGCAATCTGTTTCACATTAGCTTATTTTAGGAATTTTTCCTAATTTTTATAAAATCGTTTAGTATTTTTAATTAATTTTTTAGATTAAAATCATTTTTAATTCATAATAAATAAAATAAAAAGCAAAAAAAAATAATTCTTTTTCTGAAAATTATTTTTAGTCATTTAGGATTTATTAAAATTGATTTTGCATTCGTAGAGCTTTAATTTGATGTAGATACTTAAATGTCGCGTTTTATTAATTCCCGTTTACGTTTTTCATGCTTATGCTTTAAATGCTTGTATTGTTTACTTGTTTTTACATGTTATTTGCATTTTCGTTAGTAGTTATAGAAACCAAATCAAAATCATTAAAACTATTCAAATCACGCGATCACGAACTGGATCGATTTTCAATTCGCACCTCGCCGGAATACGACTTGGGAAGGTTTTGAATTTTACTTTGGCTAAAAGTAATCTTCTATAAAACCTTTTGGAATGCTTATTACTATACTATTATTGACTAATCCTTATACTATATATTACGTATACGTATTCGGACGAATCAACTATTTTGTGGCCATTTTGCAGCAAGTCCTAGTTTTTATAGCAACCTAGACTATAACATTTAGCAAGAAAGCAAGCATATAAAGTCCTAATTTTGTTTAAATAATAATCAAGACTAATAGCATTTATCAAGCAAGAATATGTGAACAAGAATGCAAGAAGGTAAAATAAAAGTCTTCAATAGAAAGCATATTAAGCAAATAGTTTTAATACTCCTAATAGTTGTAATGCTTCTAAGATTTCTTAAACAAGAGAAGTATGTCGTAAACACATCTAAATGAGACTTGTGTTTGTATTTATAACCCTAGTGTGTGCCTATATGCGACAAATGTGGAGTAACGTTTATTTCGACTCTAAGATAAGCAGACCTAAGACATAATCCAAGTGCTCCTTGATTTAATTTTGCTCAATCAAGAGTGTCAAAAAATATATATTAGATTATATATTTTGACAACAAGTGTGAGTTCATTATGCATGATTTGAAAAAATAGCATATATCAACAATGTATGAAAATATATTTTTCAAGTGATCCTAGTTATGAGAAGGATTTTGGGAAAATAGATTGGGACTTACATATGCATATTTGAGTGGAGAATCTTAAACCTTGACAAAACTGAGGTTACGTATTTGTATAAAGGTTAATTTTTAAAATATTCCCAATCTTTGATTTTATGCAAAATAAAATCCTAGATTTAGATTTAAGGAAAAAAAAATAAAGCTTTATCTCTACTGTCAGATGGTCGGTCCCGTTAATTACATGGTCGGCCCCTTTAATTTTAAGGGGACCGCCCGTTAAGAATTAAGGGGGGCGCCCATCTGACGAATAAATTTTCCTAATTTTTGGATTTTGGCATTTTAGTTTTGATTGTAGTTCATTGTTCTTGTTTACTTTTTAGTACCTTATCAATCATTTATAGTAATGAGACTACTTAATAAGTATTTAATCAATTTGTTCCATCATTCCTAGACCTATGCGTAAGTAATTGAAGGGCTTACGTTTGGGTTTAGTTAGAATATCGGCAATGTTATCTTTTGATGAAACCTTTTCTATGGAAATATTTCCTTTTTGAACATTGTCACGAAGGAAATGGTGATGAATCTCAATGTGTTTTGTACGAGATTGTTGTATGGGATTTTTGCTTAAGTCTATAGCCCTTTTGTTATCACGCATTATAGGAATCTCATCTAACCTAATGCCATAATCTACGAGAGCTTGTTTCATCCATAGTGCTTGTTGACATACATTTCCGGCGCTTACATATTCGGCTTTGGTAGTGGAAATAGCAAGAGCGGTTTGCTTCTTCGAAAACCAAGATGTTAAACAACATCCTATGAATGTGCAAATACCGCTAGTGCTTTTTAGGTCCACATAATCTCCCGCATAATCAGAGTCTGCATATACTATGGTTTCTATGTCGAACCCCTTAGGATACCATAATCCTAAGTGCGTAGTTCCTTTAACTTATCAGAAGATACGTTTAACCGCTTCAAGGTGAGAGGTTTTGGGATCCTCTTGGAAGCGTACACAAAGGCAAACACTAAACATGATATCGGGCCTATATAGCGTTAAGTATAATAAACTTTCTATCATACCTCTATATTTGGTATTATATACGGACTCACCTTCTACGTATTTTGTGAGTTTCGTTTCCCTAGACATAGGAGTTTTCATTGGCTTAGAGTCTTCTAATCCAAATTTATTAAGCATTCTTTTTATATATTTTAATTGATTAAAGAATATACCATCTTCTAATTGTTTTATTTGTAGCCATAAGAAAAAATTTAGTTCCCCTATCATACTCATTTCAAACTCATCATGCATGATTTTGGCAAAATCATCACACATCTCTTGATAAGTTGATCCGAATATAATGTCATCGACATATATTTGGACAATGATGAGATTGAGGTCTTTATTTTTAGTAAAGAGTGTGTTATCTACCATTCCCATGGTGTAATCATGTTTAATAAGAAAGGCTTTCAATCTATCGTACCAAGCTTTAGGAGTTTGTTTAAGTCCGTAAAGAGCTTTCTTAAGTCTATAGACATGATTTGGTTTTGCAAAGTTAATGAATCCCGGAGGTTGTGCCACGTAAACCTCCTCATTGATAAAACCGTTAAGGAATGCACTCTTTACATCCATTTGAAATAATTTGAAGTCTAGTGTGCATGCATAAGCTAACAATATTCTTATGGATTCTAATCTAGCTATGGGTACATAAGTTTCCTCATAATCAATTCCTTCTTGTTGATTATAACCTTGGGAAACTAGCCTAGCTTTGTTTCTAGAGACGACACCATTTTCATCAAACTTATTTCTAAATACCCATTTAGTTCCAATTATGGTCATATCCTTAAGATTAGGGACTAATTCTCAAACATCATTTGATAAGAATTGGTTTAACTCTTCTTGCATAGCAATATCCTAACTTTTATCTTTTAAAGCTTCATTTATGTTTTTAGGTTCTATAGTTGAAAGAAAACAAAATAAATTACTTTTGTCTTGAGCTTGTGATCTAAGAGTTTGTAGGTCTCAGCCCTAGATAAATCTTTTAAGCATGTGAAGGATATAGAGTACTAATGTAATCAAAAGTAACTTTGTGAGAGACTATAACAAAACAATCTATTGTTCACATGAAAAATAAACAACAGTGCTAAAGAAGAATTACTAAAAACAATACTTTGATCCTCTATGGATCTTTTCTATTAATCATAAAAC